>LPNX010534401.1:202719-220156 GCA_001517045.1 Pseudotsuga menziesii | reverse complement strand
TGTATTCGTGTTATTTTTAATCTACCTGGGGATGGGTTCAATGTTAATGATATCTATGTGAAAGAAATCTCTTTTCGTTCAAAAGATACAAGGCATGTTAATTACCAAGTGGTGCAGCTGGTTAAAGCTCTGAGGGGCCATGTTGCATCAAGAGAATCTATGAAACCTGAAAGAGTTATACCGGTGTCTCAAGAAAAGATGCAGCTTTAAAAAACAAAGCCTATCAGGTTGTCAAATATATTGATCCGGCCTTCATTTGGTTGTAGAGGNTAAATTTATCAATTTTGGTCATTTATCCCTTCAAAAAAACTATGGTGACCAAAAATTTTGGTCTCCTGGTCACTAATCTCTCATTTTCCACTAGTGAATTGAGTCCATACTTCTGTACTCTCTTCATATAGATTTGCACATTATTTGTCCAAACTCCTAATGCTCTCTATTGTTGTCTTGGTTGTCTTCTCCCTTTGTTCCCTTTCTTCTAGTGGGGTACTCAACATGGTGTGTGATTCCATGTCAACTATCTTTGCGCAGAAGCCCTAAATGGCTTCACTTATCTTTCTCACTTTGTATTCCAAGGGGTATCTTCTTCCACTTGAACTGTGTATGAATCCGAGGTGCGTACTCTCATTAGTTCAAGTGTGTGGCAATCCTTTTTTCCATATACCACAATCTTTAAAAAAATACAAAATAAGTTTTTGGCAATTCTCTAATACTTATGCATTAATGGACAGGAGGTTGGGTGATGACCCAGCTTTCTGCGTATCTCACACCATACCCATCCTATTTTGGGTAAGGGATTGGAGCTCCTGTAACCAAATAATATTTAAAGTTTGGACACTCATTCTTATGATCACCTTTTGTTATTCATGTAACACGCCATACTTCTTCACCCTTTTCCTTCTCTTTAGCAATCTCCTACAACTGAATTATCAGTGTTGCTAACTGTGGTTGGACCTAAGCCATCCATGTGCCATTCTCTCCTATAAGGGATGCTTCCAAATTCATGGTGATTTCTAGTGCTTCTGACTACGACTTAATCTTCAATTGCACCAATGTACAATGTATATGTGGCACCAATCTTGCAATGAATCATTCCTTATGATGCTCCTCTAGAATCTTGAAGGTCATTCGATCCATCAATAGCTTGAATATCTTATCAAAATCCCATACTAATTCATTCTGCAACTTCTTAATCTCTTTTATTTCCATAATGCAATATGACTCAAACTTCAATTTCTAGAATTATTTTAATAGAGCTTGCTTGATGTGTACCAGCTATCTATGTTATCCATGCGATGTAGTGAACTCATAATTCATAAACCATAGCAATGCATGGTCTCTAAATGTTGTCCCTAATTACAATTTTTGTATCATCATATTGGACCTACTTCACGGTCCATATTGCTTCATAAACAAATAAGTGTTTTCCAGGATCTTTTGTCCCTACTCCATGAAATATAGGCTTCCCAAAAGTGGGGTCCATCCCCGCCATTGTGTGCTATGCCATATTTTTCCTTGGTGTTGTTGGATGATTCTAGGTTGTTGTACTACTACCACTACTCTAATTACCTTTATTGCTACCCTTACTTCCCTTACTAACTATAATCGTTCGCAACAAATTTTCAAATCTTACTTTTGTCCTTGGAGATGTGCACGGAGTTGTGAGTTCGACACAAAGCACAATCTAAGTGGGGTTATGCAATGGATATTCTCTTACTAGATTGAGCCTTATTTATATGAGTGTTATTCCTTTGATTCATGTAAGGTTCCCAAGTCTGATATGCAGACCTGAACACTAACTAATTCTGTAAATTAAATTAAATTTATGATATTTGAATTACAACCACTCAGTGCATCTAAAGACTAGGCACATAAGGGATTTTTCTAAGAAATGTGCAGACATGGGAGTAGGCAGTGGGAACCAACCAAAAGTAATTTCATAACAGTGAATTCATTTCCCCTAACACATTTATATCGAGTACCATTCAGGTTTCAGAGTCTGCTATGAGAAACCTACTCCCACGCTTCTGGGTCACCCAACCATGAAACTAGGGAAATTCCTTCAGTTCTTTTGACCATGAGCTTGGGAAAATTTTCAGAGGTGTCATAAGGAATTTATATAGCATAAAATATTATTTTGGATATTTTGTAACATATTTGGAGTTGTCTGGATATTTTAGGAAAGAACTGGGATTTTTAGGCAATTTTGGCCTAGTGAGACCCTGCGCAATGGAGGATCCCAAATCACTATAAAACCTAAACTGGTTATTTTATGGAGTTATGTATGGGTATTTTTGTCTTTAATTGATCCATATAAACTTAAATAACTGTATTTTAGTGGTTAGAACTCATTTTATAGCATAAATGGTAAAAGTAGTCAATTAAAACTAACGTTCTAGCTAGGGGTGCAAAATTAAGCATAGAATTCGCAACAGATTGAATTCAATGAATAAAATGACATATTAAATACATTAATACATATTCAATGGAAATATATAATAATTTATGCTCCTTCCCGCAACCTTTTTTTGCTCATTATTGCACTAGATTGATCAATCCCCCCCATTACAATGACAAATTAAGATTTTCATGAGAAACTGAGAAGGTAAACTTCAGGGACAGAATTATTACGACCTGATAAATATAAATGACAGATTTTATCATCTTTTATACATCATATATCATTTTATTTACTTACCATTACATAAGAGGACTCCAAAATGGTGGGCAAGATTCCCAAAGTAGGACAAGAGAAAGGTTGAGAGCGTAGGTGAAGCTTGGGCTTCACTGGAGCTCGACTTGACTGATATGGGGGCTAAAAAATATGTCTGATATTACCTTCAATGTTTGAACATCAATCACTCCATACCTACAAAGAGAATAAATGGGGATGAAGGAGTGGGAAGGGAAGGTTTGGGGCTCATCTCCCAAGTGTCTAAGGCACATCACTAAGAAAGGCATGCTCACATAAGTATAAATCAATTAACACATCAACCAAACTAAGTAAATGAGATCTAATTCTCATTTAATATATCTATGGGTGACCTGCTTATCAAGTAAAGGAAATAGGTGACCTGTGAGAGCAAGTCATCCACATAGAAACCCTAACCTTAGCCACATATGCACCCTCCTTGAGTAATTGGAAAGTAGGGACCCTTGTGAGTTGTTTCCCTGCCCATGAAATTAATCAAACTTGGAAAATTCTCCCTACTTAGGCCCATAGTTTCTAATTTTTTCAATGATATCTTTTTATGTCGTTCTTGCTTTTTTGCTGAGCCTCTTAAAAGGAAACTGCACCCTCCTTAGTCAATTGTTTCCTGCTTTTTTTCTGAATTTCCTTATTTTGAGACCAAGTCTCAAAAAGGTGTTAGGATTATTAATCCTCCCTTGTCCAATTTGGTCATATGTCTAAATCGGGAGTCCTTCCAGTCTATTTTTAGTCACTAGCACCATTGGGTCCTCTTGTCCTAATCAGGGCACGTGTTCCAATTACTAAAGTGTGGGGAACACTAATTGAGGCCTACTGCCACTGATTGCACTTGCTTGCATCAGTTTAGGATCCTCCTAGATCAATCACTACAATTTAGGAGCCACTAGGAGTGCCGATACCAACCCAGGTTAGTTGAGTTGAGTTGGTGACTAGTCAAGCTAAGTTAGGAGTTAGTTACATTCAGTTCTAATGCTCTACATTCAATTAGTGCTAAGTTTGCATGGATGCATGCAAGAGAGGCACATTTCTCACCTACCATAGTCAGTTAGGCTTAGTTAACACTAAATTAGACACTTGAGTTGTGTTTTATAACTTCGATGAACTCCAATAATGATTTAGACAAGGTCAGTTAACCATTGAGTCCTCCGATAATGATTTAGACAAGGTATTAGTTACCTACAGTCAATTAGAGTCTAATCAATTCAAATTTCCTCATGTGGATTTGAATTGCATGTGGTTATTTAGCCATTGTATTACATTGTAATTAATTATCCAATTACTTTTGATTAATGAAAGCATTCACAACTGCAAGCCTTTTGCACTGTTTCATTCTTCAATTCCTGAGTAAAATTGTGTGATCTATTTTGCAATTTGTGTGTTGATCCATAGATCTATGTGCTCAATTTGAATATGGTATCAGAGCCTCAGCAGGAAAAGTCACTTCTCCTCCTCATATCTCCTACTGGATCATTTTTTTGAGCAAAATTGCTCCTTCCAGCACTGCACCAGAAGCAGAAGGTTTACCACTTAATACCCCAAGTTAAGGAATTGATGATCAAGCTTGCTTGATCAATTATGCTGGGTGTGATGAAAACCTAAAATGTGCAGGTTGTTTGACCTTCCGATGCCCCTTTTTTGTTTTTGCGGGTACAACTTAGAATGTATTCATCAGTTCCTCTTCTTACCCCATTCGCAAGCTATTCAGAATGGAAGATGAAGATGATTGCATCTCTGAAGAGACAATATCTCTATGAGGTGTCTATTGGACTAGGTGAAAAGTCCTATGAGAGTGAGAATTATTGGATGAATGCATGTGATGGATCTTTTGGAACAATTGGTCTGGCTCTTTCTCCTAGCTTGCGCTACCTCACTAAATATGTTGAATATCCAGAGGATCTCTGGACAAAATTGGACAAAACCTTTGGAAAGATTGATGAGGATCATAATAAAACTTTGGAGAGCACATCCAGCACCATAAGAGTTTCTGATCCAAAATTCTCGGCCTTTACTCTCTATGCTGAAGTTGTTCAATATGAAGAAGAAGCAAAGTCCACATCGAGTGATTTTCATTTAAATTATGTGCAAAATTTGTCAGTAATTGCTTCCGAAAGTGAAGAGAAATTTGATTTCTCTCCCTCTAATGTTGCTACTGGTGTGAAAATATGTAATAACTTGGATATTTTGGGGAAAATATCAGATTACCAGAGTGATCCATTCACTCCCCATGATATAGATCTTCCATCAAATTCCTGCAGGATTGCATGCACCAAAATTCAGAATTTTGAAGAAGAAGAAAACTGTGCATCTACTGTCTCGGTGGACCATACCCTTCTATCTGATATGAAACTTATTAGATCTAATATGATCTTATTTATATCTGATCTAAAATTTCTTGGTTCAATATTTCAGGTTCATAAGCTTTCAGTATTGCTTGTAGCTGTTCTCATTAATTTTGTGAATAAACAAGTACCACAAGTCTCCTTCAAAACTGTTGTTGGGGATTTCATTTCATTTCATAGCTTTGGATCTGATATGAACCCATTTAGATCTGATTTAATTTCTGATCTGATATTATTTGGTTCAAATTTTAAAATCCAAGAGCTTTCAGTCATGCTTGTAACTGCTCTCACCAATTTCGGTGTGAAAAATCAAGTACTGCAATTCTTCCTCAAAATTGATGCTGGGGATTTGGTGTTAGTTTCCTCTTATGAGGTTGCTGATATTTTATTTTGTGATTCATTAGCTATTTCTGAAGCTATATCAGATTATGGAGCTCAAGCATTTTCTCTCCATAGTCCCAAGGCTTCTCTACTTTTGGTCACATGCTCATCTCCTCACAAAACTGGTAAAGAGGAAGATTTTCTGCATCCGCCTAGACACTTGCTCCTAACACTTGGGGCTGTTTTTACCACTCATGGTTTGTTTTTAATGGCTGCAACATATCAGTTTCTTTATTGTTTCTCACATGGTTTGAATCGTCAAGAACCTTTTCTCACTTATAAGTTGATTTTAGTTGCTCTACATGGGTCCAGTCTTCATCCAGCAACTATCTATATTTCTATATTAGTTGAGCATATTATTCTTCTTCCAAAGAGGAAGATTCCTCTAGAAATAATGATAGAAAGGTTCGCATGCCACGCTCCAGGATACCTGTGCAAAGAAGAACCAGATTGATCCTGATTCTACCTGCTTAATTAGAGGGGGGGATTTTTTCCCATGTGGTTGTTTCCCCAACTCCTTATATTGAGCAATTACTTTACTTTACATGATGTAATGGGTGACCTGTGGTCTTAGTTACCAAGGCCCACAGATTGTCCAAGTTAGAATTCAGGGGTGTTGTTAGGATTATTAATCCTCCCTTGTCCAATTTGGTCATATGTCTAAATCAGGAGTCATGTCCAAATCGGGAGTCCTTCCAGTCTATTTTTAGTCACTAGCACCATTGGGTCCACTTGGCCTAATTGGGGCACATGTTCAAGTTACTAAAGTGTGGGGAACACTAATTGAGGCCTACTACCACTGATTTCACTTGCATGCATCAGTTTAGGAGTCTCCTAGATCAGTCCCTACAATTTAGGAGCCATTGGGAGTCCTAACACCAACCCAAGTCAGTTGAGTTGAATTGGTGACTAGTCAATCTAAGTTAGGAGTCAATTACATTCAATTAGCGCTAGGTTTTCATGGCTGCATGTAGGAGAGGCGCATTTCTCACCTACCACAGTCAGTTAGGCTTAGTTAACATTGAATCAGACACTTGAATTGTGTTTTAGAACTCCAATGAACTTCGATAATGATTTAGACAAGGTCAATTAACCATTGAGTCCTCCAATAATTATTTAGACAAGGTCTTAGTTACCTACAATCAAGTAGAGTCTAATCAATTTGAATTTCCTCATGTGGATTCGAATTGCATGTGGCTATTTAGCCATTGTATTACATCGTAATTAATTATCTATTACTTTTGAGTAATGAAAGCATTCACAGCTGCAAGCCTTTTGCATTGTTTCATTCTTCAATTCCCGAGTAAAATTGTGTGATCTATTTTGTAAGTTGTGTGTTGATCCATAGATCTATGTGCTCAATTTTAATAAAAGGAAACTGCACCCTCCTTAGTAAATTGTTGTCTACTTTTATTATGACATCTTTTGTCATAGGTTTTGGGCACTTTCCCTTTTCTCTCTAACTGCTTTGTCATAGAGTTTCCACTTTCTTAATATCCTCCCTTAGCAAGTTGGCTTTCCAATTGTGCCTGACATGGCAAGCTCAACTCCACATGTTATTTGCACAATAAATATTGATGATAAATAAAAATTAAATGCATGTCTCAATAATGTTTATTTAGCAACATTTCCCAGGATAATTAAATAATGCCTCACAAATAATATTTGGATAAAATTCTGTAGGTGAGGTAATTAAGGCATCTTTAACCCCCCAATGTGTTGGGCATGGTAAAAAATTTATGTCCAAAAATATGGGGACATGATAGTCCTCCCTTCCCGAATCTGCTTGCCCTCAAGCAGAATAAATCCAGAGTGTTGCAAATTTATCCACTGTGTAGGAGAACTAGAGCATGAGCTCATGTGCAACAAAAAAAGTTGACTTGCTCCATCAAGCCAACATGTAAAGTTTCTCAAAAAAACAAGCAATGTTAGGGTCCCATCGCTTGCATTTCACTCCCTTCGGTGAGAATTCCTTCCAACACCACTTATCAAACAAAATTATGCATGGATACCATTTCCTCAAGTGTAAGTATCCAAACATTAGTATCCACCATAAAAATTTATCATCACAAGCAATTATATTCATGATGTGGGAATCATACCACTGCACTGAAAATTGGAAATTCTCAATGCAAAATTGGAAATCTATGTGATTTCCCCACCCAACATAAAGTTCCTTATGTGCTTGATGCACATCAGCATTGAATCTCACAATTAAGTTGATGCAATGACATATGTGTGCGTCCCATTTCCAACCCCAATGAATATAGGCATCATCCAACAAACAAGGATTCCCAAACCACTCACAATAAGATGATGCATCACAAGTATCTCCAAAAATGTAAATAGGAAAAACAAATAAGTGTCCCCTCATCCAACCTGAGAAGGTACTAACACTCCAACCAAAAGGTCCATGTGAACACTTCCAATGGATCAACTTTATTCCACTATTCAAAGGGTACAAGAATCCACCCAACTATGTGGATTTCCTCTACCAAGACCACCTTATGCAATATATTTTTCTCATCAACACTTCTTGGCAGTTTGCTTGCACAACTACCTTCCACTGCTCATGGGCAGAAATTTTTCTGCAATATGACTCCATGTGTGACATGTAATATTCCACCCAATCCATATGTGGATGAATGGCATCAAGTGACAACAATATGTTCCTATATGGCTGCCAGGAGGGTGATGGTGCATTCAACAAGTCATCATGAACACCTAGGAAAGCCTCCATCTTTTAATGTTGCACCAACAAGGAAAATTCTTTCTCCCAATTTTCATCCCCACTTAATGAGGCTGAAATAGAAGTGTGGGTAGAACTTTGAATCAAATCTATGCAATAAACATCCACCCAACTTATGGCTGCCCCATATTCATCTTCATCTAACTCTTTCATGGGGAAGAGGTTCTTTCCATAAAACAATTCCATTTTAATTTTTTTTGGAAAATACCAAGTGCTTGGTTCTCATCAAACTTGTCTACACAGTCCTCAAGCACCTGCAAACTCAAGTGCATCTCATGATCTGCCATCTCATGAGATTCCTCCATCTTTTCAAGAATGCAATTAGCCTTGTGCAGATGGTTGAATGGTGTGTAGGAGGGTAGGTAAGATCTTTGCAACTTCTCATGAATTTTCTCTATCTCCATCTTGGATTCTTGGAGTGCACATTGATTGTTCTTCAAGGAATCTTGGGTGCTCAACAACTCTTGTGTGATCTTGAAAATTTCTTCTTCATCCTTCAAGGATGCTCCATGCAACACATCAGCAAGATCAATCAAATCATCTCTATCAGAAATCAATTGTAAGAATTCCCCTTGTATTGTAGACAATGCCTTCTGCATCTACTCCTTGGATTCAAGAGAAGATTGATCTTCCAATGAAGCAGCTATCCAACATTGGTGTGCCACTGAAGAATGTGTGTTTTGGAGAAGGTGTAAAGCCTTTTGAATATTCTTTTCATCCAAATTTTAAAGCCAAGGAAACATGTGGCGTTCTTGAGGAAAACCATCCCCTTCTTCTTTCCTACAATTTTCTTGCAGTGACTTGCACTTCTCTTTATAAATCTTTCTTTCTGCTTTCCCACCTGCAAGACTGGATGGCTCATAGATTTCCATAATGGTGATAGTGGGATTTGTATTCTTACTGAGGTTAAGACTCTCCTATGGTTTGGCTGCAAATTCATCATTATGCAAGAGAGTTCAAACCTTTGAATTGTGTTCGTCTTTCTGCATCAGATTTTTCTCCTTCAATTTCCCTCGTTCACAGCCAACTAGTGGGGGCTTGTCTTCCACTTCATTGGGAAGTTCAGATGATGACTTCAGATCTCATATTTTTTCTTCTTTTGGATATGATCCAAAATATCCCTTATCATGATTGGCAGTATTACTCTCCTCTACATTGATTTTGGGTTCACGAACAGAAAAACTAGGAGCAAATTCACCTCCCTCACAATTGTCATTCATCTTGAAATCCTCATATGCAATTGAAGTCTTTTTATATTCACATGGATCATATGGTTGTAGGTGTATATGAATTCTGAAAAAATAAGAAATTTTATTATCCATGTTCTTCACCTTATCCTCTTTCTGTACAAATCCTTTGATGGCCTACTCTTCCACCAAAATTTCAGGTTCACACCCAAGCGGTGTGGCCCTTTCTTCTGCTTCTTTAGGTGGATCCAAACATGACTGTAATTATGATTTGTAATATCCTTTTGGATATGATCCAAAAGGTTTCTCTCCACCCATACATGATCCAACATCCTTATCATGGATCTGCATATCACCCCTAAATATTTTGGAAGTGCATTCGTCTTCCTTTTCTTTTTCCATGCTGTCACCTTGTAGTGACTTGCACTCCACTTCATGGATATCTATCTCTACCTGATTTTTATTCTCCTCCAAGAAACTTGACATTTTCTCATCTTTAGTGGTACTCATGTCACAATATTTAGAATCTCTTTTTGAAGAAAAACCAAACAAATTCTTAAATCTTGAATATGCAGATGGCTTTGAGGAATCTTCACTTTTGGTTCCTTCTTCTTCTTCTTTTCTTAGAAATGTGGAACAACTTGGTTCCTATCTAGATATATTGATTCTATTGAAAGAATGCTCATAATAATTCTTGGGCCAGAATCCATACTTGAAATAAATATAATCTAAAATAAATGTTTGCACAAATATTCCTACCCAAAGCTAGATAGTCCTCGTAGCACTGAGACATGTTCTCATGTGCTTCAATAATCTCTATCAAGTCTTTCTTAACCATTGGAGAATCAGATCTGGTCTCTTCTCCATATGATGACCAATAGTATTCATCACATTCATGTTTTGGTAGGCCTCGATCAACATAGATGAATTATTCTTCTTCATATCTTCTGTAGTAATATTCATACTGCTCATCATAGTCATCCTCATAGTATCACATGGCTGCAAATTTATTCACTGAGAGATTTATTTCCACACGATGATCCGAGGAAAGAGTTTTGATACCATAGTAAGGTTCCCAATTCTGATATGTAGACTTGAACACTAACTAATGCCGCAAATTAAATTAAATTTCTGATATTTGAGGTACAACCACTCAATGCATCTTCAGACTAGGCAAATAAGGGTTTTTTCCTAAGAAATTCGTAGACATGCAAGTAGGAAGTGGGAAGAAACCAAGACTAATTTCATAACAGTGAATTCATTTCCCCTAAAATATTTATATCGGGGTCCACTCAAGTTTCATAGTCCGCTATGTGGAAACCTACTCCCACGCTTCTGGGTCACCCAACTGTGAAACTAACGAAATTCCTTCTGTTCATTTGACCAGGAGCTTGGAAAAAAATGCAGAGTTTTTATCAGGCCTTCATACATCATAAAATATAATTTTTGACAGTTTCTAACAGATCTAAAGTTTTCTGGAGAGTTTAGAAAAGAACTGGGATTTTTAGGCAAATTTGGCCTAGTGAGACCCTACGCAATGGAGGATCCCAAATAATTGTACGGAATACACTAAATTTTGTTTTAGAGTTATGTGTGGGTATTTTTGTCTTTAATTGATCCATATAAACTTACATAACTATATTTGAGTGGGTAGAACTCATTTTATAGCAGAAATGGTAAAACTAGTGTTCTAGCTAGGGTGCACAATTAAGCATATAATTTGTAACAAATTGTATTCAATGCAGAAAATTACATATGAAAGACATTAATACAGATTCAATGGACATATATAATCATTTATACTCCTTCCCACAACCTTTTCTTTCTCATTATTGCACTAGATTAATCAATTTCCCCCATTACAATGACAAATTAAGCTTTTCATGAGAAACTGAGAAGGTAAACTTGAGGGACAGAATTATTATGACCTGAGAAATATAAATGATGTATTTTATCATATTTAATATGTCAGAGAGCATTGTATGTACTGAACATTACATAAGAGGACTCCAAAATGGTGGGCAGGAGGGCCAAAATATGACAAGAGAAAGGTTGACAGCGTAGGTGAAGCTTGGGATTCACTGGAGTTTGACTTGAATGAGATGGAGGCTAAAAAATATGTCTGATATTACCTTCAATGGTTGAACATCAAGAGCTACATACCTACAAAGAGAAGAAATGGGGATGAAGGAGTGGGAAGGGAAGTTTTGGGGCTCATATCCCAAGTGTCTGAGGCACATCACTCAGAAAGGCAGGCTCACATTAGCATAAATCAATTAACATATCAACCAAACTAATTAAATTATCTCTAATTCTCCTTTAATAGATATCTTGGTTACCTTCTTAGAAAGTAAAGGCAATAGGTGACCTATGAGAACAAGTCATCCACATAGAAACCCTAACCTTAGCGACATATGCACCCTCCTTGAGTAATTGCAAGTAGGGACCCTTGTGATTTGTTTCCATGTCCATGTCATTCATCAAAATTGGAAACTACGCCCTCCTTAGGCCCATAGTTGCTAATTTTTTCAATGACAGTTTTTTCTGTCTTTCCCGCTTTCGTGCTGCG
Organism: Pseudotsuga menziesii; assembly: GCA_001517045.1. Lineage (NCBI taxonomy): Eukaryota > Viridiplantae > Streptophyta > Pinopsida > Pinales > Pinaceae > Pseudotsuga > Pseudotsuga menziesii. The sequence continues at coordinate 208,221 of LPNX010534401.1, read as the reverse complement.
CCTCCAAAAATGAAACTACACTCTCCTTAGTCAATTGTTTCCTGCTTTTCCCTATGACAGATTTTTTGACTTTCCTTATTTTGAGACTGAGTCTCAAAAAGGATACTACTCCCTCCTTAGTCAATTGTTGTCTGCTTTTATTATGACATCTTTTGTCATAGCTTTTGGGCACTTTCCCTTTTCTCTCTGATTTCTTTTGTCATAGAGTTTCCACTTTCTTAATCTCCACCCTTGGCAATTTGGCTTACGAATTGTGCCTGACATGGCAAGCTCAATTCCACATGTTATTTACACATTAAATATTAATGATAAATAAAAATTAAATGCATGCCTCAATAATGTTTAGTTAGCAACATTCTCCTAGGCTAATTAATTAATGCCTCATAAATCATATTTGGATAAAATTCCCTAGGTGAGGTAATTAATGCATCTTTGACCCCCTAATGTGTTGGGCATAGTCAACACTTTTATGTCCAAAAATATGGGGACATAAAAATCTGGAAGGCTACATTGGTATCTCTCTCTTCAAACTCATTATGTTGCCCTTCTTTATCAACCATGGTCCTTTTCCTATTGTACTGAAATATTTTTCCAGTGCACCACACTCCAATCCCTTATTCCATCACACTTTCTTCTTTTCTCTGCATTTTCATCACATTCATCCCTTATTTTATCTATCATGCATCCCCCCCATATTCTCATACCATCCATGTTCAACCCCTAGTCCCCCTATGCACACAAATGTGCCTAGCTACTAGGGTGATCATATTCCAATCTCATAACTCTCTTATCACACATTAGCATCTTGATCCAAGTAGACAATGCTTTCAAATATGTTCCACATGCACCTTTAAATAATTTCCTCTTAGTAGTACTATATGACTGGATACAGTCTATAGCAAACTAAGTAACATAACCCCCCAATACACTATCCAACCAAAAATAAATTGTACATAATATTTGGTTACTTATGGTATTATCTTGTTGAATCAACTCAGGAGTCCAATTCCTAAGAACAATGGTGTGGAATGTTCCATTCATTTCAGCTAACCTTTGTAACCACTCAGCCAAAATTATCAAGAATTCACCAAAGAAAATCCCATTTAAACTTGTAAATATGTACCTTTCTAACTCCTACGAGCTTATCTATGGGTTCTTGTTCTAATATTTGGAAAAATTGAGCTCCTTCATTTCTAACCACTGGTTTATCTCTTTCTTAGTTAGCCTCCACATCCCCTTTAGTCACAGATCTGGTCTTGGTCTTCAGTCACATAACCATCACCTCCTTATTATCATTCATAATATTCCTTACAAAACATGTGCACTTTTATCATACATCATTCCTTAGGCATACTCCATAAATTCCTTATCTCCAATAGCATAAGCATAACATTTAACATAAACGCATCTAAAACATACTTTTTTATCCCCAAAACCCTTACATATTTATTCAATTACAATGGCGCTTAGCCCATAACAAATGGACTAAAAATGTCCGACGAATTCTACCTCTCTTCCGCATTTTTAACACCCTAGTCCTTTCATTCCAACTGTCTTTCCTTCTTTTGCGTGCGTTGTGCATAGTTCCCAAAACTTGTCCCAAAAAATACTCCATGTTTCCCACTTCTCATGTCTCTCCAAGCAGGTGCCAACTAGACATTATCCATATCATAAAGAGTACATACTCAAAAAAAATTAAAAATAGTCTGTCTATGGATCATTTTGTAATGTCCCTACTTGGAATTTTGGAGAAAAGTGCAATTTAGGCAATTTTTTAGTTTTATTAGTAGAGATTGTAGCGGGGTCCAACTGACTCCAGATGGTCTCAAATTTGAAATGAAAGGGTATGACAAGTATTAAAACATTCCAAGATGACCTATGAATTCTTTGGATCTTACTTTAAGTTTCTGCAACTTGATTTTTGGCTAGGGAGAAAAAGTGCAAGTTTCTTATGAAGCTAAGGTCAAATCCCCATAGGGGTGGAGGCCAATTTGGTTCTCCAACTCAAGTACGACGCTATGAAATTTTGGAACATAGTCTAGGGATGAATATCAGACATCAATGGCTATCATTAATCATGGTTATTAATCTCTACAAACTAATTATGATGTGGAACATTTTTATGGTAACTTTCATGGAAATTGCATTACTATCTCAAATTTGACATATCAAAAGTAGAATAGATGGTTCAGAGAGTAACATTACATATATGGTTATCTAAAGAATATACATGGATTTACAAACATAATCAAACTCATATAAAATCCCTCATACAAATCTGACATAAAACCCCTTCACAATTGAAACCAAAGTCATGAAAACTAGTGATTCAATGGCATGAGAATACAAGCTTTTCACACGTGAGTTTATTGGATTTCAATATACAAAGCATATGGACATGAAATTACATATTCATACATCACATACTTTTTCCCCAACATCATCAAACTCAGAGAATAACCCTCATACAAATCTGATATAAAACTCCTTCAAGATTGAAGCCAAATTCATGAAAACTAGTGAGTCAATGGCATGAGAACGCAAACTTTTCACACATGATTTTATTGGATTTAGAGCTACATATAATATTTAAATGAAATTATATATCAATACATCATATACCCAATCTTGGGAATCAAATAGAAATCACCACTCCAACAAGTGCGCCGTCAACATGATAATGTGGGGGAATGGAGAAGAAGGAATGAGAGAAGAGGGAGATAGATGAGAACTCAAGTTGTATGGAAATTAAAACTGAAACTAAACACCATAAATAATATTCATTTATAGGTATTAATGGCCTCTCCATCAACCAACGTGGAAAGGAATCCAACTCCCTCAAAATTGGTTCAAGCAAGGAGAGTAAACACCCACCGTGCAATGGACAAGCATAAGCTCTCCAAAATGTCAAAGGAAAATTAACAAATTATTAAAAGAAATTATCTTTCCTCAATACATCCTTTTATTAACTTCATGAGGCATCCTAATGTCTATAGGCTTCCTCCAACTCAACTTAGTGGTTTAGCAACTCCTATGACACTTGTCTTCTTTCTTCATGATCCAACTCTTTCCCCAATTCGAATGGCTGCCTATAACTCCCAAAGTGTTCCCTCTTGGTGGATATTTAATCCCTGACATGTCATATTTTTCATAGGTGTGCAATCATATCTGAATTTGTGATATTTTCCATAGAATCTTTCATTGTTTGTTGCCATAGAGTGAATGAAATATCCCTCCAAGTGGCACACATTGTCCTATTGGTCTCTTCCTGCATCTATTTCCTTAATCGTATATATGATGATTACATCATCAAAGTGGAGAGTATTTGATACTTTTTGTAAATCTAGGTAATCAACATTATAGTATGCTTGTAACACACATATAGTCATAGTAGACTATAATTTTTTATGGTGGTTTTCTTATCTCATATTTAGAGACAAGGATACATTCATCATATGTTTGAACAATTGTACACTAAACTTATCCTACTAATATAATGTATTTACTTTTTTTTCTTAAAAAAAAATTGGCGCATTTCATTATATTTATAGCAAAACACATTACATAAAGGTTGTTTCTATCCATATCAAGTCATAAACTATTGTCATAATTTTCCAGCATATACAGACAAATCAGATACAAAAGTGATCATTATACTGCCTATTTTTGTCAATTCATCAAAAAACCAAAAATATCATGGTTCTATGTAATAACCAGATAAATCTATTATATGTATATAGTTCATGATGGGTGATTCATGTCACCCCTTAAAGTCTTTAGAATGGAATGGGTCCCGGGTCATAATCTATAATGTTTTGTTCATTGGAATCCCATGTCATCCAACAATTCTCCAACTACTGTAATCCAATTTTTGATAGCTGGTCAGCTTGCATATTCTTCTCCCTGTAGATATGTTGAAAACTAATGGAATTGAAGAGATGAAATATTATATGAAGGTCCTCAATTATAGCATCGAGTTGGATATTAGTGTTTCTTTTTTTGTTCATCCATTTAATAAACAAGAGAGAGTCTCCAATGATTTGTATATCTCAATCATTGATACTATGTGCATTTTGGAGGTTATACCTGAGAGCAATTAATTTTGTTCTATAGTTTGTGGCACGTCCAAGTCCTGCAACAAATTTGTAAAACTTTGTTTCATTAATAAATATAATACCCCGACTCCTCCTTTTGTGGAGAAACCATGTGATTCTCCATAAAAAAAAACCCAACATATCTCCTTCTCAATAACAGGGGTCTCTAATAATTCTCTTCTTCTTAAAATCAACATCCTGTGGAAGTAAGTTGTGTATACCCAATGCTCTATTACCATATACATCTTGATGTACATATTTGATATGTAAAATATCAAGATTTCTAGCATACCAAACTAATAAAATCACTCTGATAGGAAGAGCATGATGATCGACAGAGAAAGCATTGTGCAACCAGTTATAAAATGCATCCAGTAGATCTTGATTGTGCCTCTGAAAATTAATCCCACGAATCCTGGAGATATAACTCCATATGGAAGTCAGATATGAACATTAGATAAACATATGTTCAATAGATTCCTCTTGTTGTTTACAGAATACACACCAACTGTGACCTAACCAGAAATGCCAGAGCATGACGTCCCAGGTGGGTATAGATCGGTGAAAATCAAGCCAAAAGAATAATCTCATCTTAAGCGCGCATTTCATGTGCCATAAAATATAATTCCACCACTGAGGGATAGGATGATTTCCTAAGGATGGAAGCTAGAGATATCCCAATCTTGGCTAATAGATAATAGATTTATAACTCTTACACCAGATGATTTGGTTGATAGATACTAGATTTGTTTATGAATGTATTATATCATATTACATTAAATGATGTATTTATTTTAGCTGGATGTGGGTGTATGATCACAAAAGGATAGTTGGCAAGAGCATAAGGACTTGGTCGCATGATACCAAGCATAGGAAAACCCCATTATTGTACACTAATTATTGGAAAAGCATTTATGGATGCTAGGGGCATGAGTTGGAATCAAGCAAGAGGGTAGAAGTGGTCACGGAATGGAACAAAACTAATATTTTCATAATTAATGTCATACTCAATATGATTGTAAACATGATTAAGGAGTTGGCCTAACGCATCAACTTGCCAGTAAAGCTCACCATTGGTAGAGTTTTCAAGCCCTGACCCCTGGAGGATCAACCTAGTCAGCAATCGAATGATGCCAAGGTGCATATAATTACTATCTCTAATGAAGTTTAGGGATCCCATCTATGATTTTTTTGCTTCTTTTTTTAGCATAGTGATAGAAGGGTGTATTAACTATTTTTCCAACCTTAAAGGCTTTAGTTCTAGGCATTTTGCTTGATTTTGAACCCTTTAAAGGTTAGACTTACATGCGATACTGGATTCCCATAGGGTAGGCCAGTCTGGTGACATATGTATGAGGATTATCAATATGGTTGTTATTTGTATGGTTTCTTTTGCAGTTTGATATAA
>LPNX010534401.1:177118-202465 GCA_001517045.1 Pseudotsuga menziesii | reverse complement strand
TATATATATATATATATATATATATATATATTCTAGATAATGTTTGCTACCACTTCTTCTTTGATTTTTTGTAAACAAATTATATCATATCACGTCCTCATTTACAAATATGTATGAGAGATGGGCACAAAAGAAGCAATTATAGAGCTAATCAAATGCAATAACCCCATCCTATATATCCTTGTTAATCCCTTTTCTTACAAGTATCCCACATTAAAACATTACTAGGCAAGCCTAACCACATGAAAAGTTTTGTTTTGAGCAATTATGAAAGATTCTATATTGGTTTCCACCACTAGAGATTTTCTTTCCCTTCTTAATTTTTTTCATTTTTTTTTCATTGAAGCCTCATAACCTAATTTTCTAGTATTGTTTTTGTCGAGATATTTCCATGTGACTCTATATATAATATAATAATAATATTCTCGAGGTTTCAAATATATTGTTTTCACTCTTGTTCTAGATGTCCTTTAATGCCCAATTGCTCTTTCGACTTCCACCCTGAATCCATATTGATGTGAGTCCTTTCTTATTTGATCATATAACCCCTACATATTTTTGAAGCCAGCCATATTCGTATCAAAGGAAAGGTGTTAACTACATCCTTTCATATAATTGATCCACCTATATAATTTGTAGGTTCCCTTCCTAAAAAATCTTCAACAACTCCTACAATTATGTAATTTTTAATCATTACTTTCCCCATAACCCCTCCATCTTCATAACTCTCCTTAAGTTATTTGTTGCTAGGCATGGGCCAAATAAACAAATAATTTTCAATTCTCACCCTCCTTTTTTTTGTTTTATTTTCCATTTTTTTTCATTTCACCAAAGGATATTGTTCATAGAGACTAGGTGTTTCTTTCTATTTTTTCTAGCATACCCTTCAAAGTGTAATATTTTGTGTGGTGGTACATTCATATCCTATGCAAAAATTATTCAATTAAAATTAGTCTATCTCCCATGGATAACCACCTATGACACTAATTAGTCAACCTTGCTTATATTATTTATAAATGGAATTCCAACCTTTCACCATATAATCATTTGGCTTAAAACTAAATCCAAGATATTTTAATCCTACCTCATAGAAATGTACAATGAATACAATGTTTGAAAATGTCACCTTTGCAATATCTCATTCAATGTATAAAATAATATAAGTATTTAATAACATTAACCTTCACACTCACAACCTTATACTACAAATCTAATATATCTTTATACTTTTTTGTTTCCTTGAGTTACCCTTCCCAAAACAACAAAATATTTTATACAAACAATAAATGCTTCACAAAAATCCATAGTTTTATATCTATCAAATCCCTTCTCTATTTTTATTATTAGCACCCTACTTAAACTTTGTACAACAAGTAAAATAAAAAACGATGCTAAAGAACAACCTTGTTTGAGTCTTCCAAACTCTCAACAACAAGTAAAATAAAAAACAATGATGAGGAACAACCTTGTTTGAATCTCCTTAATGGGAAGAACAATTTTGAGGCTAATCCAATTATCAGGCCTAAAAAGGAAGCTAAAGGTACATGCCCCATTTTCAATTTCAAAGTTGTAACTCTCATGCCAATTATACCAGTGATCACAAATCTAAGCTATAATCCGGTCACCTTGTAATACCCTTTGCCAATTCTAGTTTCATTACCATGGCTTGCATATTTCTAACATTTATTGAGTCAAAGACATTTTTTGGTGTCCCACTTGCATCATGATTATGTCTATTAAAAAGAAAGTCAAAAATTTCTTCTAATTACAAAATTATTTTTAATATATTATGCTTACTATTTGTTATTATCTTATATATTAAATAAAAAAGGGCATTGATATATAGTCGTCAAAATAATTAGGTTCATTTTTTGGAATAAATCTTATTAATATAGTATTTAGTTCCCCCAAAATATTCCTTGGGCATATAGGTTTTAAAATCATTGATAAAAGTATTTCTCTGTCATCCCATAAAACCCATAGTTAAATGTTAGTGTTTGAGCAAATATGAAGGAACTTGAACTTTAAAACTTTAATCCACAATTACAATGGAGATAGATCTCATCAATAATCCAAAGACATAAATGAATCAAACCATAGAACACATGATATACCTTGAGAAAACCCTCCACTGATTCAGAGGATAAAAAACCCAGCAAACAATCTTAGAGTATGATTGATAATTGACAGAGAATGATTACAACACAATAGCATATTGCATTTTTTTTCCAGGGAGCACAAGAGAGTAGAGATGAAATGGAACATTGTAGTGCATAGCACTTTAATAACAAGTCAAAGTAGGTCATACAAAGAAGGTAGCGAATATTTGCATGCTTCAATAACTCGTTAACAATAAGAACATTGTCTCAACTTCAACCATGTGTCCCCACTAATTCATTGAGTTTAACTTCCTCTAACTAAGTTGTTAACTGAATGAACTTAATTGAACTGAATGGAATTGCATGTAACTGAATGGAACTGAATGTAACTTAATGGAACTTAATGTAACTGAACAAAACTGAATGTAACTAAACATAACTGAATAGAATTGAACAAAATTGAAAGTAACTGAACATAACTAAATTTAACTGAATAGAACTGAACATGATTGAATGTAACTGAATAGAACTGAATGTAACTATAAAAAAAACTGAATGTAACTGGCAAAATTCAATAGAACTTAACATAACTAAGTGTGACTAGTGCTTATCCATCATTGCCATCTTCAACAACCACTCGCATAAATTGAGTTGACTCCTTAATTAATTGAACTTGTTTTATCACAACTAAGACTCAACTGATGTCTTATTAATTTGAGTTCATTTGGAGGCATACATGGGAAATTCAAATTCTCTCTTTATCTTTGTGCTCATAGTAATATTCTTTGCAAGATCTATATTTGTTTTCATTAATTCTATATAATATCATACTGATAAGAATTGTTCTCAACCTATGATCATATGTATTACCCCATGTCATATAGTCACATGATAAAGTAAATCACTCTAGGGGTATTTAATCCCTAAGGGATACTTGTAGCACCTATTGACCATGACTAGCCATACATCACATAGTGCATCCTCGATATTTACAACATAAGTCATGTGAACTTAATACACCATAAGTTCCGGACTTGATACAATACAACTCTCAGACCTTAACCTAAGGTCATGATCTTAACCATAAGATCCTAGTACAAGCATCTCTCCCGAATAGGACTTGATCAAGGTCCTAGCTTGATACAACACGAGCTCTTTAACATAACACAATAAGTTAGTGAACTTAATACAGCATAAGTTCTAGACTTCACACAACAAGTCTCATGGAGAGGATATGAACTTAATACAACATAAGTTTCAAACTTGACACAAAAAGTCTCATGGAGGATGACTCTCGATGTTGTACATCTAACATTAAATTCTACATTCCACCCATATAGGCCTAATTATTCCTTGGTGACATTGTATTCCAAACCCCCATTCTCCTAACCTTCAATCAGTACAACTTTTAATGTTTCAACTATATTTTTCCTTGGAGTTTCTTTGAACATTTCACTCAAATGATTTACTCCTGCACCTACTATTTTCTTAAACAGTATGACTCTTACACCCTTCTTATTTTTAATCTCCACATAGTAATAATGTTTCCTTTGTGTTTAGTATAATTCTAAAAATAATTACATTTGATCCCCTTATACTAACCATATTGCTATTCTCTTCAACTTTCATCCTACTTTTTCTTACTCTATAAAATCCCTTTTTCACTTTTCTAAATATTTTAGATTTATTAATTCCTCTTGTAAAAAAACACCCTTACTTTCTAACAACCATTTTATCTGCCTCTTTATCTCTATGAGATTTTACTATAATACCCTTATCTTTTCCTTAAACCATATTCCCACTTTTTTATATTTGTTTGATATTTTCTAGCATTTCGAACATGGTTGTTCCATGTCATGTTTTTTTTCCAACTTTGTGTGATAAGGTTTTTGAAATCTCCTTCCTCCATCTATTTATAATTCAACTTGAAGGGACAAAGTGGATTTGGGTCTTCTTTTTCTATTTACAATAGAATTAGAATGTGCTCTTAGGATCCCTCTTGATCAACTCAACTTAGGTTTTCATCCTTCCTCAGTATACAATTATCGAATATCTACACTTGGATACTTATATATAATTTTAGGTACATATTCTCGCTTCTCATGTCTCTCACAATAGATGCCAACTAGAGAGGCTCCATATCATAAAGAGTACCTCCTCAAAAAGTTTTAAAAAAAAATGTCTATGGACCATTTTTAGCATTCTCTCCTCAGGATTCCATGCTTTCATGTTTGAATTTTTCGTATCCACTAATGTTTGCTTTTCCATCTAGAACCCAACTTTGAGTCCTAAACCTATCCTAAACCTCCATTATTTCATTATATAGGATATGAAAATTGATCATGAAACATGATCTTCCTAGTCATGTTGACTCTTAACACTTTCTTTATACATGCACATTGAAAATAAACTATGTGAATTTTAGAGATTTTCCACCCTATGACCAAACCCCTCGAATTACCCTGTACATCTATAACACAAAAGGACCGATGTTTTAAACAATAAGATAAAATATTTATGTCTTTCAACTTTCACGCATAGTCTCTCGAATAAATGATATATTTATAACACAAAAGGACCGATGTTTTAAACAATAAGATAAAATATTTACTATCTTTCAACTTTCACGCATAATCTCTCGAATAAATGATATATTTAATTTATGGTTTTTGAAACATCTCTTTACAATTAGATTTTCTTGGTCATGCCTTAATCCTCTCACGTTTAGGGATAAAATAATCATGGTTTTACTTTGAGGCGCTCTCTACTGTCAAGGATCCTTTGTTACTATTTATTTTCCTTTTTTATATTTTATATTTTTTTCTATCAATATAAATTACATTGAGATTCCTTCCATAGAGGAAGGTTGTACAATAATAATAGAAAAACCACTTTCGATCTTTAATTTTTTTATTATGATTTTTTTTCTTTTGTTAGCTTTAATTTATATATGGTTGTATGATTTTTACAATCTTTTACACTTTAGCTATGCTCATGTTGGTTATGGAGCATGATCTTCCAAATCCAAATATGTTATTATTCAACTATGTTTGTACCTCAGTTTTACTATACACTCGTCCTAGCGGGGGGTGTGGGGGCGAGCGGGCCCCCAAAATAAGTTTTTGGAATGTTTGTTGGCCAACAGTTTGCGGGTCCATGGTATTTGGCGGCCCGTGGTATTTTCCCATGGTAATTCCCCTATAAAATGAAAGCATTGTAATACGGTTGTGTATTGTATTGTAGTATTGTAAAACAATCTATGTGATTATGTGAGAGAGACTGTGAGAGAGTGAAGAATAAGTGCAACGGGGTTGCTGTAGGTTGTATCCCTTCATTTTGTTGAATGGTAAAAAAATAAAGGACTGGCAATTTCTGTGTGGATGTAGCCCATCCTAGGTGAAACACGTTACATCTGTGTCTCTCTTGTAATGTGTTTTAATATTTGCACCTTGTTTATTGTTTATTGGTATTGCTCTGCGATCATGTTTTCTAACAGCGTAAACCCTAAACTCCTATATACTTCCTCTTATAGTCTTGTGCAATCTCAGTGGGCCTAAAGGTTAAGAGCATGTGTTTCCTCCTAGGATGTCACAGGTTCAAGTCCAGAGGGGGTAGGGTATGTACACCTCTATAGACTTTAGCAGTTAAATCACTGTGCAGAGGGGGGTCTCATACACCAAATCGGTGTCTCACTTGGTGGTGACCTTAAAAATTTATTATTATTATTATTATACCTTATAACACATCGAAGTGGCAACTTTTTTTTGTTTTATCTACATGTATTTCCTTAATAGTATATACGATGATTACATCATTATTAGTATTTCTAAATAGGGAGTATTTGATACCTTTATGTAAATCTAGGTAATCAATATTATAGTATGCTTGTAAAACACATGTTGTCCTAATAGACTATAATTTTTTATGTTAGTTTTCTTATCTCATATTTAGAGAGAGGAATGCATCCACCAAATGATTGAATAGTTGTACACCAAACTTATCCTGCTAAGATATTGTGTATTTACTTATGCATGCATCTTTGTATTAAATCACTTTCGTTTGCACTGATAAGTTTTCAAACGAACCTAGCATTTGTTTTGTTTTATGAATATAACATGACTCTAGTCCCAAACTAACTCTCGACAGAATATATTTCATGAGTCACGATAGCGGATATGTATGTGACAAGAGACTGATTAAATTTTTAATTAAACTTGGGAGTGATTTATAATATATGGGATTACACGAATCCATTATATGAATCCCTGATTAATGGTATGTGGTATCGACAGGTTTTAACATGTCATGGTACATGATTTATAGGATGGTTTATTAATGTTCATTACATATATGTTTTTGTCACTCGAAAGAAAACATCTTTTAGCAAAGGTTTTTCAAACTGTGTATAAAACAATTTTATTTATCTATTTATAGTGGAGGTTTCTAGTGAAGTCATGTAAGTGGAGGTTTTAGTAGAGATTTTCAACCAATGTGCCAAAACATAAAGCATGTACCAGTACATTTTATGAAACGTCACATCAATATATCAAAATCATAAGAGAACTGACTTACTGGTGCACTACATTATCTTGGGGAACCTTCTCCAATCGAACAATATGACAAGAAGAATAGCAGGAGGAGTAAATATTCCATGAAGATGTGTAGTGTCTAAAGACATCATTACAACACTTAAGCACAATGCATTGTGATCAAAACATCACAATGCATTATCTCATAAGATGTCACCATCATAAGTTTATTACAACATATCAATACAACCCATAGGATCGTTCTTTTATAGTTTCCATGTCTAACAAACTCCCTTGAAGTGAGGATGATCTAGTACACAAATAGGGGTCCTTGGTTCTAACCATTTCCATGAAATCTGCAACTTCTCAAAGATTACGTGTCTGCTCTAGTCAAGTCAACCATGGCCTTGTCGACCATCTAGTTGATCAATAAGTCGACCACTCAGACTACTCTACTATTCAAATGTTGTCTTTTGACTAAATGTCTCTAAAATATCCATAGGTGTAATAAACCTACATAACCTTTGGTTCCAACATCCTCCCATCAACACAATACTCTAGATATTCAGGAGGTGAAATTAAGTTCTTTGAACACCCCCCATAATTGCATCTGCTTGAATCCAAAGTATAGCCTGAAGTTTCACAAACTTAGATTATGGTAGAAGCTTTGTAAAGATATCAACATTTTAATCATTTGTGTTGCAATAAACAAGAGATACAACATTGTTCTATACCAACTATCGCAAATAGTGAAATGAAATTCAACATGCTTCAATTTGTTATGATCAACAGGGTTATCAACAACTTGTATTAATACTATGATTGTCACAATGGATAGTAGTCGAGGCCTGAATAGGAAAACTAAGCTCTTCTAAAACCTGAAGAATCCAAACTACATTTGTGTCTGCATTGACATCTCCATCATAGTATGCTTATGTAGACAAAAGAGATACCACCTTCTATTTCATATTCAACCAAACCAAGGATACATAATTAAGTCGAAACACATTGACATAAGTGTATTTTCGGTCATCAATGTCACCTCCCCATTTGGAAACAATAAATCAAACTAGAGGTTTTTACCTGCGACAATATCTAATACCATACTAATAAGTTCCTTTAATATATCAAACATTTCTCTTTGTATATTTCCAGTGGATTTCACAAGGATCTTGCATGAAACTATAAACCACACTAATAGAAAAGGAAATATTAAGTCGAATACGAGTAAAGTAAATCAAGCTATCAACCAATTATTGATAAAGAGTGGTGTTGGCTCAAGGAGAGTCACAATTCTTATATAATTTAATGCCCAACTGATAAGTTGTAGCACAAGAGTTACAATCATCAATTTTGAATTGTTTCAAAAGATCCAAAGCATATTTTGGTGGAGAAATAAAGATACCATCATCCATTTACAAAATTTAAATTCCCAAAAAGAAATGTAACAAACCAAGATCATTCATTTCAAAGATATCTGCAAATTGTCTATTCAAATCCAAAATCAAATAAACATTATTTCTTATTATGATTAAATCATCAACATACAATGCAATAATTAGAATACATCATGAACATGTAATACATAAATATTGTGATCATATTCACAATGTTTGAAGCCAAGATTGATAAATAAAATATCAATATTCTCATACCAAGCATGTGGTGCTTGTTTCAAACCATACGACGACTTCTTCAATCAACAAACAAGAACAAAATCTATTACAAAACTAGGAGGTTGTTCCATATAAATTTATTCATACAAGTATCCATGAAGAAAGACACTTTTAACATCCATTTGATGAAGTTCCCATAAAAAACGAGCATCAAAGGAAAGAATCAATTAAAAAGATTTCATCTTTGTGACAGGAGCAAAGGTTTCAATGTAGTTTATGCATTCTTACTAAGAGAAGCCCTTGGATACCAGTTGATCCTTGTGACTTTCAACAACATGATAAAAAGTAAACTTGGTCTTGTAGACCCATCAACACTTCACGACATTGTTTCCTTGTAGTTGAGGAACTAATTCCCAAGTGTGATTCTTCTACAAATAATCAATTTCAGCAACCATAGAATTTTCTCTTTCAAGCACTCTCTAAGCATCAACATAATTTCCAAGATCATAGGTTTCAAGGACATGTGTCATTAGTGCAACATTACAATGTTGTTTCTTACTACGATTTTGTCGATCAATACTAGTATCTCAAGCATAATGTCCAACAACTTCATTTGTTTTAGAATCCCACTAAGGTAAACAAGTAGGCATTGATTCAGGTCGATGATTGTTGGTCGAAATAGCAGGTGTGTCGATATTCTCAATCAATGTAAACCAACTACCAATTGACTCAAGAGTATAATACAAATGTATGATTGAAGCTTCAAAGAAGGGTATAGTTGATCCATATTCTTCAGAAATATCAAGCAAATCATTGTGAAATAGACTATAAGAGAAGTTCAATAATTTAATACCTGAAATCTTCTCATTAAATATCACATTTCTGCTCAAAATTATATGTTTTCTTATTGGGTCAAACAGTCAATATGTTTTTGATTCATCAGAATATCCCATCATGATGTAAGTATGACTCTTTGCAACCATTTACATATACCATTGATATGTGCCCAAGAAACACATCCAAAGGTTCTGAGGTGTCCAACAAAACATTTTCTACCTTTCCACTTCTTAACTATATTCATGTTCCTGACATCTCTAGTCAGAACAAGGTTTAGGAGATAGTTTGAACAGTAAACAACTTCTTCCTAGAATTTGGTCAGAAGATCTTTGGTTTGTAGTAGGCATTGGGCCATTTATACCAAAGTCTGATTCTTCTTTCTTATGACTCCAATCTGCTGAGGAGTATGAGAGACATATCTCTTATGAGAAATGTCATTTTGCAAGATATATTCTTCAAACTATCAATTTACATATTATCCACCATTGTCTAATCTCAAGCATTTGATAGATCAGCAACATTGCTTCTCATCCATGCCCTAAACTCCTTGAATATTTCAAATACATGACTCTTATTTTTCAAGAAATATACCATGTAAATATAGATCAATCATCAATCAAAGTTAAAATATACTTCGCACCTACTAATGAGGGTTTGTTCATCTAGCAAAGATCACTGTGAACAATTTCCAGTCAATCTTGTGCTTGCCAAGTTTTATCGAAATCAAAGGGTGCTTGATGGTCCTTTCTAAGCACACTTCCTCTACAAACTCCATCTGGTGTAACATTATTTGGGAAACCAATATCCATATTATTTGTTTCCATCATCTTCAAACTTCAAAATTTCAGATGTCCAATTCGTTCATGCCATATTCGACTTTTTTTGTTGATCTAAGTAATGAGTACAATCAGTCTAGTTGATCAAGAATCATTCCTAGGAGAGTCACAAAACTTGTATATTCCATCTTTGGAATCTAAATATCTTGAAGCAATAGTCGTCCCCCCAAGCCTTAAATCATTTACAATAAATAAATTTAACCAAAACTCAACAGTATTCCTCATCTATGCAAGTTGTGAAACCGATAGCAAGTTTACACTCAAGCTAGGTACATGACAAACATTAGATATCCAATCATCCCAACATTCAACATCGTGACCTCCAACAACCATGAGAGCATAATCATTAGCTACATAAATCTTATGTTCTAGAGCTCCACTTAAGGAAGAAAACATAGAAGCATCCTTAGCCATATAATGAGTGCAACCAGAATCAACTATCCATTTAGTTTGTGGGGTGTATGCATGTAATTCTTGGGAAGTGCTAGTAAAAAAGGTGAATTTTTCTGCAGGTTGGTTGATCGAATGACCAGACAACATGCCTTCTTTAAGATGCTCGACCTTTTCTTTCAATTCCTTTGTCTTCTTCCAACAGGTATTCTCCACGTGACCCACCTTTCCACAATAGCAATAGGTTTTCTTATTTCTTTCGAGTATTCTTGGTCAATGTCAACTTAAGTCTTTCCTCTAGTAGGTTGGTCAATACATTTTGGTTGATGATCCAATCGACCACATTCTTTATAATTCTACTTAACCTTGCCTTTGAGCAAGTGATCTTGTTGTTTGCTACCAAGATTCCCTTCATCAAGCAATTTATTGATCCTTGAGAAATAAATCACAAAATATATCAAAGGTGGAATCCTTACCATCTTGTTTGTGTGATATCCAAGTGACATGAAATGAAGAGAAGAATACATCATAAGGTGTCCTCGGATTCATCAACACCAGTTCAATGAGTTGTACATCCTTCTTCGAAAAACTTTGACCACATTCACCCAATTTTAACTATATCTCCTTAATGTGAGACAAATAGTCCTCAATCCTTTCAAAGGAATGGGGTTCCAGAGATATCAACTCTTTCTTTATCTACATCACATGACATTCATTAACCTTGTCGAATAGTGAATTCTTCTTACTCCAAATGGCATCAGGGTGGTCAGTCGCACTTATATGAAAGAGAATCTCCATTGAAATGTAGGTTGTAATGACCCCAATAGCTTCATCCTTCTTCATGTCGATGACAAACTTAGGTTGGTCATCAATTGAATCTAGAATAACGACCTTATTATATTGTCATTGTTAGAAAAGTAGGATCACAGATCAATAACATAAACAAGACGCAAATATAAAACACATAAACACAATACAATAGAGACACTAATATAACATGGTTCACCCAAGATGGGATACATCCACACATAAATTACCAATCCTTTTTATTATACCATCGAACAAAATGAAGGGAACAACCTGCAACACTTCTGCTGCAACTTCTTATTTACTCTCTCGTAGTCTCTCTCAAACTCACTAGTCTTTTCATTACAATACAATACAATACAAAATCATAATACGATGTCTTCCTTTTAAATATGGATTACCATGGAATACCCAATACCATTAGCCCAAAAATCACCCATTAGTGACCATGTCATGATTATGAAATTACAACATTTAACAAGATTTTTTCCTGAAATTTGTGCCACAAGGGTGCTTCCCCCGAACACCTGCAAGGGGGGGGGGCTCCCAAAATAGTCGTTTCCCCCCCTAGACCTCTTGATGACTATAGTAGGGTGGGATCCCCCCACACCCCCTTGTTAGGTGTTGGAATCAAACACAACTAAAACACAATCTTTGAATCAAGAAGATCAGGCTCCACAACCAACAATCTCCCACTTGGATATTGATCATGGCAACTCCACCACTATTGCATCTAATGGACTAGGCTCTAATCCTTTGACCTGGAAAATTTCTCATCTTTAACTTCATTCTTGAAGGAAAACTGAAACCAAGCAGGAGCTTAGTTTCTCTTCGGTTACTACATTTGTCAACATGTTTGCATGATTATAGCTAGCATGTATATTTTCCAACTTCAATAGTTCATCTTCTAGAACATATCGTATAAAATGATACTTGAGTTGTATATGTTTAGTCTTAAAATGGAAGGTTGTGTTCTTTGCAAAATGATTGACACCCTGTCTATCACTATTCAACCTATTATTCTCTTGCTTCTTACCCAATTCCTCCATGACCTCTGTAGTCAAATCATCGCTTTACTATACTTTGAAGCAACAACATACTCTGCTTCTATTATTGAAAGTGCAACCACCTTTTGCAATTTTGAAATCCAACTCATTGTTGTTCCACCTACATTAGAGACATGCCATGTGGTTCTCTTCCTACTATCTTTATCACCTTCCATATTTGCATCAACATATCAATGCAGAACAATGTTTGAACCTCCAAAACATAATGCATGAGAAGTAGTACCTCTCAAATACCTAAGAATCCACTTTACTCCCTTCCAATGTTCTTTACCTAAATTGTTCATATACTTGCTCACAACTACCATTGCATGTGCAACATCTTGTCTTGTGCACACTAGTGCATACATCAAACTACCAATTGTTGATGAATAAGGGACCCTGGACATGTATTATTTATCCTCCTGTGTCTTGGGACACATCTCCTTACTTAGTTTGAAATGGTTGGGAAAAGGTGTACTAACTGGTTTTGCATATTGCGTTATAAACCTCTCCAACACCTTTTCTATGTACTCACCCTGAGACAATGTCAATTTGTAATTTTTCATGTCTCTTGTTATTATCATACCAAGTATTTGCTTTACAACACCCAAATCCTTCATCACAAATGAATTATCTAGTTTCCTTTTGAGCACATTTATATCATGCATGTTAGACCCTACAAAAAGCATGTCATTAACATACAATAACAAGATAATATATCTTTCATTATATAGCCTCTTGAAATAAACACAATGGTCAGAATGACATCTACTATAACCTTGTTATGTCATAAACCTGTCAAATTTCAACTACCATTGCCTTGGAGCTTGCTTCATGCCATATAAGCTCCTCTTCAACTTGCATACTAGATTATCTTTCCCTTTGGCATCAGACCTATGTGACTACTGCATATAAATCTCTTCCTCCAAATCCCCATGGAGAAAAGTTTTTTTTACATATAATTGTTCAAGATGCAAATTTTCTATCACCACTAAACTTAAAATAGTCCTAATTTTGAAGTCTTTTAACAACATAAGAAAATATTTCATCAAAATCTATACCCTTATTTTGTGCAAACCCCTTTACAACAAGTTTATCCTTGCACTGCTTCCTGGGTCCATCTTCTTCCTTCAACCTATAAACCCACTTATTCTACAATGTTCTTTACCTGCAAGGAACTGAACCAAATTCCAAGTTTGGTTTCTTACCAATGAGTCCATTTCCTTATTCATGCCTTGCTCCCACTTCTTTCTAGTTTCCACTTGAATCGCTTCTTCATAACATTCTTATTTACTAGAACCAATCATCAATGAATAATATAGTGAAGAAAAGTATTGTTCATGGGGTCTACTTAACCTAGTATATATTCTAACACTTGCTAGAGTTTGAGGTACCTGCTATCCAAGCTAATATGAATTCCAAGCTTTTCCCACTAAAATCAAATCATTAATTAATTGAATTCCTAACTCTACCCACGAAATCAAATCACCCATTAAACTCTATGAAAGCACATGGATCAACTAAAACAAATTCCCATCTTTTCCCACTACATCAAACCATCTATTCAACACACTAAAAGCACGTGGATCATGCAAATACAAATTCCCCACCATGGGATTAGAGCCAAATCAATCCTAGATACTCATTCCCATAATCGATTTTTCAATCCATGTCAATTCCTGCCAACAATCAATTTGATCAACAAAAACTACAAATCAGCATCTTTGCATACAATTGACTCCATTTGCATTCCTTGGATTCAAACAGTGCATCAACACTATCAATAGTCTACAAACAATTCATCAACAGTATCGCATGATTCAACCAGTGCATCAACACTATCAATAGTTCGCAAAAAATAAACACCACAATCAATAGACCATCAATGTGTGCACAGTGGCTCAAGTATTAACTTTCAGTTAATTCATGTATCCATTCTATTAACTTTCACCATAAATAGGTACCACACCATTGAGTGCATAGGTTACATATGACATAGCTTTTTGTTATATCTATATAATTTGGTATGCATTTCAAAGAATTATCTAGGATTTTTGTGATCGCATCTAAAACAAGAGCTAAACAAACATTCTATGTTGTATAGATGCAAGCAAAGACATAGACCTATGAGGTGCACTTTCACAAACAAAAACCAATACTCAAATTATTCCACTACCATCTTGATTTGTTTTGGTTCTAGATATTTCATAACCAATTCAAACATTTCATGGACCTATTTAGAACCTCAAATGCATCAACTAAATTGTACCTTTCTCATTTTGGTAAAGGTAAATTATAGATCCCTTTTATAAAACATTGTAACTTATAAAGATTTATCAAATTGTATATCAAATCAAAAATTTTATGATGCATGAATAACCATTTAAATGAACTTCCATGGTTTCCAAAGTAGATTTCCAAACATCTAAGGAATATATAGGGATTTGATGAAATTCCAACTTGAGGTCCAATTTTATCTCTGGGATTTTAGACATATTGAGAAGACTATGCCTACCCCAAAAAGAATACCAAACTTAATATTTTTTAGTATTGGACATATCAATCTCTTATCTGAACTATGGGCTTACTGTGATACTGACAACATAGTAGCAATGAAGAAGAACCATTGCACTTAATAGTGTTACAGCTTGATACCTTTGTACTAAGTAGTGTTATAGCTTGATAAAACATATGTGGTTTAGCATATACTACTCACAAGTTAACCACTGTAAAATGAGACCCTATTAAATTGTACATATAGGAATTGTAACGAACATAAAATAAATATAATAATTAAATAATTAATAATAAACATAATTAAGATGAAAGGACATGACCTTTCATTCACAATTCCCAAGCCCTATTTAATAGGCCGGTTATCAACCATTGTAATCATCATTCATTTTTATATTTATTTAATATTTTCAATATGGAATTATTCTCCATTGGTTGATTATTCAACTGAGTAATCATTGTGGGTTAAAATGCGAATCATGTGGGTTTAGAAGTCTTTATTTGCTTCAAGTGGTATCAGAGCCTTGTTTGGCTGATCTGGGCCTTTGGTCTTAATTCTCAGACCTTGTCTGATTTTTGGCTTGTAGCCTTATTTTAGGGTTTCCCTAAAATATTGGACATTGTCCAAAAGAAAAAGAAAAACGTAAAAAAAGATAAAAGAAAAAAGAAAGTAAGAAAACAAAAGAAAGGAAAAGGAAAGTAAAAAAACAAAAGAAAGAAAAAGGAAAGTGAAAAAAGGAAAAGATAAAGTAAAACAACTACATGGTTTTGCTTTTAAAATAAAAAAAACACATGCTTTTGCTTTCCACCTTCAACCCAGGTTTTGCTTTGATTTGAATTATTATAATATATTTATAATAGTTCAAATTTTTGTTTTATTATATAATAATTATTACAATAATTAATTATTATTTAAAAAAAACTATATATTAAACTATATATATAGTTTATAAAAATATTAATATAATTATTAATTAATTAATAATTATTATTATAAAAAAGAAATTATAATAATTATTATTTATAATAATTACTTTTGGAAAAAAAAAGGTTATTTAACCTAACGAGAAGAAGACCAATTACCGTTGAAAAAAAGGAAAACAAAATAAAAAATATTGACAACTATCTATAGTCCAGACGACCATCTAGTGTCAAAGAAATAAGAAATCATGGAATCTGGTTTGCAAGTACAAATAGAGAAATTAGAAGCCAAATTAAAGCGTTACCGAAGAGACAATGAAGAATTACAAGACATGAATATGAAATCACAAGTATTCATTAAATTGCATAAGATGCAAAAAGAGCGCAAGGAACAAAAAAAATTCGACCAAAACAATCATATAGAAATATTGTCGGCCCAAATTAAGAAATTAAAAGATGAATATGATTTCAATCAGAGACAAAAAAATCAATATATAAGAAAAGAAATAATTGATTATGAAGCAGAAATAATACGCTTGAACAAAATCATTAACGACAGAGATGAAGAACTAATGCACATACGACAGAAATTAGAACATCAAGAATCAGTGGTCGACCAGTATCGACAACAGATAAAAGTTCTTCAACAACAAAACAATGACTCTAGAAAGGAACACAAGCTGGAGATCGCAAAGAGTAATAAAACAATATCCAACAATTCTAAGAAATTTTCAGATTAAGAAATCACAACAAAACCCTGATTACAAAAATAAAATAAAAAATGAAAAATAGTAGCAAGAGGGAACACTCTGGTGAAGACCTCAAAGGAAAAATACTAGAAAAGTAAGAAGAAAACCAGTGTCTAAATAATCGTAATCAGGAACTACAGAACCAAATCAAGGAGCTAGAAATTGGAAAAAAGTCCCAAGAGGAAAGAATAAAAAAGATTCAGAATCATAAAAAATCTACTAGAGAACCAAGAAGCACAATCCAGGAAAATGCATCCAAAAATCAAATTGAGGTAGTGAAGACAGTCCTCGCCGCAATCCAAAAGAAAGAAGAACAAACAACACCTATGCCTTATATACATCCTAATTATAATCGTCATTTTAACCAACGACAGGGTCAAAATGGATATTCACAGAAGACTTATGTGGACATGCGAAAATATCGACATACTAAGCAACAATTGAGACGAATTGTCCCACAAAAAGATCTCAGAGCTTCGATAAAAATAGATCTGGGATGGACCATAGCAGATACGATGCGACAATTCTCCTGGGGAATTCGTAATTCATATCGGCTCATCTCCTCAAATGTTGAAAATACAAAAGGGAAATAATTCTAAGACGGCAGATTAAAATAAATCAGACATTGATGTCAAATACATCTTTGAGGACAAAGATTCCCTTAAGGGGAAGGCAATGTAACGGACATACAATAAATATAATAATTAAATAATTAATAATAAACATAATTAAGATGAGAGGACATGACCTTTCATTCACAATTCCCAAGCCCTATTTAATAGGTGGGTTATCAACCATTGTAATCATCATTCATTTTAATATTTATTTAATATTTTCAATATGGAATTATTCTCCATTGGTTGATTATTCAATTGAGTAATCATTGTGGGTTAAAATGCGAATCATGTGGGTTTAGAAGTCTTTGTCTGCTTCAGGAATTGTGTAGGTTCTCATATCCATGGCAAGAGTCAATATTGCACCTCATACAAGGGGCGCAAGGAAGCGAGGTACTAAGGGTGCGTAGCTACAATGCACATAATCGAATGAGGACAGGGTTAGCCATGGTTTGAATGAAAACAATGCTTTGAGAAAATATGAGAATGATCTTGTAGAAAAGGTTGATGGTGTGTTTCCACCATCAACAATAGTTCCATCATCACCCATAGTGGTGCCATCACCCACAATGCCACCATCACCCATAGTGTCACCTTCTTCTACAATGCAAGGTGCTAGTTCAATGAAGAAAATTAGTGATATTAGAGAATGGATAAAAGAAGACATGATGGCTACAATTTACGATGTATAATTCAAGGGATATTCACTGAGAGAAGCTACAAAAAAATATGGGATTGCACCCACATCAATCCATTATTATATAAATGTCCTAACCCATACCAAGCGGAGAGGTTCTCTTACATTCATGACTGAATAAGAAGAGGAGGAGGTGGTGGTGTGGTGTAAGGAGATGGTCAACTTAGGACATGGGATGGAGTTGATACAATTGAAATAAATTGTTGCTCAAATCTGTGAAGGGATGCCAAACCCATTCAAAGATGGGTTCTAGATAAATCATGGTGGGTTGGTTTCAAAAAAAGGCATACAAAGCTAATGTTACAAACAACAAACGACCCTGATAGATACAAGGCGTTAAATTTGCACCCTATAGTTGTGTCCAAGTTCTATGACACTCTTTCTACTGCATACAAGAAGCACTCTTGCACTCCATACCACATTTGGAACAACATCAAGACAGGGTTACATGCAGGAATAAATTGTGGTATGCAGGTAATTACTAAGAGAGAAAGTCAGAACATGCCAAAGATTCTACCCAAGAGTAGGGAGTGGATAAACATTCTATTTTGTGTAAATGCAATTGGTTTGTTAATCCTGGTATTTTATTTATTCAAGGGTAAAAAATGACTACAAAACTATATCAAAATATTTGAACTTGTGGCATGCATGATTGCACATCCCCATGCATGGATGACTAATGAACTTTTCTTGAATTGGCTTTGTCACTTTGTAGCATCTATACCAGGAGGTGTCTCCCTTAAAAAGATACACCTATTGGTTTTAGATGGCCATGGCAACCACATTGTTGTGCAAACAATTGAGGAGGCAAATAGGTTGGGCATTGACTTGTTAACATTTCTTGCCCATGCTACTCATAGGTTGCAGCCCCTAGATGTGAGTGTGTTTGGGCCTTTCAAGGATTTTCTCATGTCAGAACAAGTAGCATGGATGGAAAAGAACCCAAGGGTAGAGGTAAAGAGGTTTGAGTTAGCTAATCTTGTAAGTAGAGCTTTCAAAAGGGCTCTCACAACCTCAAATATCAAGGTTGGCTTTAGGTGAACATTTATTTGGCCATTGAATTACGATGCTCTTATGGATGACATCGGTTATAGCCGACCATTTAATATGGATTCCTAGGAAGATGTGGATGGAAAAGAGCATGTTGATGGCCAACAAGATGTAGATGTTGCAGACAATATATTATCCCTATCTCAAGGGAAATGACATGGATTTGGTGTTGATAATGATGATGAACAAGTTAGTGATACAAAAATCGATGATGAAGTAGTGGAATATAACATGGGGCTAGGTGGTCCAAGAAACACACATGTGGATTATGTAGCACATATTAATGTGGTAAATTGTTGTTGTAGTCCAAGCAACAACAATGACCTATTGACATTGCCAACCCAAGTATCCCAATCATCATGTGTGCTAGAGGCCATGATGAACTTAAATAGAAACATTAGTTGTTCTACCAATGATCAAGGCATGAATATTCCTTCAGAGCTAACAATCATGCAAGATGAGATTTTCCATTTTTATGTAGATGCTGTCTTGATAGAACAACCTAACATAGTCAACAAGGAAGCAACCGAAGAAGATATTATAGTTGAAACACCTCTCCTAGTTGATCCTCAACCACTGCCAGGAAACACACCAAGACTTGGCCAATTCCTCAAGTTTCCAATGGAGAGAGTGTCAACACAAGGAAGATAAGTAAAAACAAATATTCTCTGATTGGGTTGAATTTCACAACTACTAACTGCAGAAGACTACCTAATCCTTTTGGTTGAATATGAACAAAAGAAACATGTTATGCAATAATTAAAACATAGGGAGAAAGATCTCACAAAGGAAACGAAGGAAGCAAGGATGATTGCAGTTGAACATCGAGCATGGGAAAGGATTACAAGAGAGACAAATTGATAAGAAAAAGAGCATCAGAAATAGATGGAAAGGCAGGAAAAGAATGCAAGAAAGGCACAACACATGAACCAAGATTATGTAATATCAATCAAGGAAAGGAATGTGATTACCAATACTACAAGAACAACCTAAGAAAGGAATATGATGGCAAACTTGTTCGAGCAATTTGCAAATAGTAAAGGGTTCTACCAAGATATTATTAGCATTCATATTCCCCACTATCATCAGGAAGGGATCCCCCCCATCTATTCCTACTAGTGTAGGTTCCCATTCTATGTTTTCTTATCCAACACCTCCAATTATTATGGGGTGCCAAACACAAGTCATACATATGGATATTCAAGTCCTCCTTAGTTTCAAGGAATAAATTGGCCTCAATACATTGCCAACAACCCCGTCCATCCTGATCAAACATCCTCAGCAAGGTCACCCTACTTGGATCAACTGGGAAACTCAACAAGAAATGGTGGTGAAGGTAGCCAACCTCATGAATAATAGGATATCTGGTGTATAGCCTAACCAGATGCAATGTGTATTTTTCTCTCAAGGAATTTTATTTTTTTGTAGCTTCAATCAAGCATGATGAGGGCTTGACATAAACCAAAAACTAGGTCACAGTTTTCACACACACTACAAATCCTAGGAATTAACATCTACTACAAATAGAGGCATTGTATTTTAGTACTATTAATATAAACTGCAGTTGTTTTATTATACATGAGCAAGTTTTATTTATGATTATTTGTTTGTTTCCATTATATTGAAATATTAATGACCAAAGGATCACGAGATATAATAATAATATAGGCTACAAAATCCATAACCCTATGAAAGTATAATGTTGCACATTCCTCTACGTTGAATGACAGACTATCCAAATTACATAATTGTCAACAAACACAGTGACAATTTATTCATTGCATTTTCTTTTTTTTACAGCTTCAATCAAGCATGAT
The DNA here is from genome assembly GCA_001517045.1 of Pseudotsuga menziesii. Classification (NCBI taxonomy): domain Eukaryota; kingdom Viridiplantae; phylum Streptophyta; class Pinopsida; order Pinales; family Pinaceae; genus Pseudotsuga; species Pseudotsuga menziesii. The sequence continues at coordinate 181,943 of LPNX010534401.1, read as the reverse complement.
GAGTGGTTTATATAATCTAAAACCAAGTTCAAAGTTTTCACACATACTACAAATCATGGGGCTTGACATCTACTACAAATAGAGGAAATTTATAAGTACTATGAATATAATATGTAGTTGTTTTGTTATACATGAGCAATTTTTATTATGATTGTCTATTTCCATTATATTGGAGCCTTAATGACCAAAAAAATATATGTTATAACAATAATCAAGGCTACAATAATCACAACCCTAATAAATCATAATATTGCTACGAACATTGAAAGCAATTTACATTCCTCCACAGTGAATGATATACCATGCCAAATTATATAATTTTCAACAAACATAACTACAATGTATTCATTGCATATGCCTAAAAAAAATACAAGAATAGTATCCAAAAGTCATGTGTTTGGTTGCTCTGCAAATCTAATTTACTGTAAAAACAAACATAGTCATCTACAAAACCCTCTACCATCCTCTTAAAAAAAGTATTTTTAGTACTATATAATTACTATAAAATTAACCAATTAATTCAAGACTGTAATGTTCCCAAAAAATAGAAACAGGTGGAAGCATCACAAAATTAGCCAAAGCCCCAAATTACAACCATGCATATCAATTATACTCGGAATGGTCTACAACCAGCGTAGATCCAAATCCTAGGCTCTATCAAGCAACGAGAAGGATCAAATCTCTCGAGGTGCAAACCTGTTCTTAGGTATCCATTGATTTGATTCAAACCAAAAGACACATCTTTTTATTTAAGGTCTACATCTAATATTTTTATTATTAATATTTAATATTATTTATGGCCGACATATAATATCTTTTATTTTGTTAGGAACAAACATTGCATCATTTCCCCACACATGGTTTTAAGACCATATGCAAGGCCCTCCAACAACCATGGGTTGTTTAGGAAGCCTTGCACATGGTCTTAAAACCATTTGTAAGGCCCTCCTAAACCATGTAGAATAAAACCATGGGTTGTTTAGGAGGCCTTGCACATGGTCTTAAAACCATTTGCAAAGCCTCCTAAACCATGTACAATAAAACCATGGGTTGTTTAGAATGCCTTGCACATGGTTTTAAAACCATGTGCAAGGCCAACATTTTTTAGGGGATAATTCAATTTTGTGTTTTTTTCTTTACCCACATATTTTTTTACGAATAATTAAATTTTTACTTTTTTATTGTTTTGTTAGGTAGGAAGATTACAACATCTCCCCCATATTAGATTGTTTTTGTGGCCGACATTTATTTTGGCCTATTAGAAAATTTATTTTTTATTAATAAAAATAACTTTACAAAAGTGATATTATTTTTTATTTTGTGTTACAAAATCTCTCCCATAATATTCACTATCACTATTATTTTTTGCCGACATGTTACAAATGTTACTAACGTTACATCACATTACAAGATCTCTCCCATAATATTCACTATCACTATTATTTTTTTCCGACATGTTACAAACGTTACTAACGTTACATCACGTTACAAGATCTCCCCCATACTGGGTTGTAGAGCGCCTCTCAGCGCAATAACCACATAAGGTCTCAAATACATTCAAGAGACACCCATATTCATCCATGGTATACAATAACCCTTGTTTCTCCAAACTTTCAGACAAACAATGTCAAGTATACAAAATATCCTTAGAACCATCACATAATTAGCCAAATAATGGTCTGCAATAACCACACTGGGTCTAATATACATTCAAGAGACACCCACAATCCACCACGATAGTTGGATAGTACCAATTCCAAGATAGGCATTAACATGCAACCAGTGTTTCACCAAATTTCCATACAAATATACCCTAAAAACCTCCTCAGAACCATAGAAACCCTAAAAATGAAAACATTCACTTCTTACACCTATAAACATCCACGACCATCACCGAAACCACACATACACCATCGTTATAAAAAACAAAGCATGACCATCACCGAAACCAAGAAAGGATACCAATTACAATGCCAATACAACCAAACAAACAAAACTAACAAACCCACTAGTAGAGATACACATGCAACCACGAAGGACCAAAAATGCAGGAAAACCCAACTAAAAAAACAACTTCGCATGCATAAATATGAATTCACCTCGGAACTATTGGCAAGACATAACAAAATATTCTAGATGGTGATGTAAAGTATTGATAAGCATTGTTCATAATTCAGTAAGGAAAAAACCCTACCAGATGGAATGTCATTCCAGTGCCAATTGTAGGATGCTCGAAGCTGAGGCCCATCGAACCACCACTAAAATTGTCGTCGAGCAAAAACTGTTGAGTTTCCTTATATAGTCGTCACCACCATCTAGCCTCCAAACCAGGTTTCTTGGGATGCCCTCGAACCATCCCAGACGGACTTATGAACCATCCCAGACAGACTTATGAACCACCTCAAACACTAGCCACAACCAACAGAAAACAACAAACAACCCACAACGAGCACATGGCAAACAATGAACAGGACCAACAACCACTGTAAACCAAGCCATTGTGTCCCAACATGAAATATCACTGCATCCACAAGCAAAGAGGGTCAGAGCGTTCATTAGAGTTAGGGTAGACCACTACCAGGGTAGCCAAACACCCACTCTTCGGGCCCAAGCAAGAATGCACGAGAGGAGGGAGACCCTTATAGAAAAATGAAAAAAGGGACGACATTATTGAGGCGTGTGAAAGTGCATTTACTTTACTTACCTGCCTAACACGCGGACGCTCCACGTGGATTCGACCAGGTGGAAAACAGGTGGCTGCAAGGTGTTCAAATATGTGGACCAAGGGAGGCTGTACCACTAATGGTGTCCCTCCCCTAGTGACATTAAGTGTAAGTTACCTTTTGTCACTCCGTCATCCTTTATTAGGATCATAAGTAATTAGATAATTGTGATTTCTAGTAAGTTGTCTATATAAAGTTTATTATCTTCACACTTGTTTTATCAATACCAAGCTTTATGCTCTTTTGTAATGATGTCAATACATGCTTTCAAGACTTGCCCATGTTGAATATTCTTATGTTTAAGTAATTATTTTAGCATCGTCACCTCTCTATATTTGAATTCCCCAAAATAATGCAAATGACCTTAATATTTTTTATCTAAATAAATTGATAAAACATTTTTAGTTTCTTCAATAAGAAACTTTGAATTTTGAGGGATCACTAGGTGATATAATGAAATAAGAACATTTCTATTTGATTCATCCTTCCTAACATACACATTAGGATCACTGTTACTTTTAGTCGAAACTATGATTTTGAGAAGGGTATGTCCAAGTTAATGCTTCCCTCTCATGACATGTTAGTTGTAATGGAAGTTTGGAAAACAACAATATTTTCACTATGACAAATTATTAGAGGTACATGCACAACTTATTAAAATATGGTATAAAAATATGGAACATAGGAAGTTGAATTAGCTTCCATTATATAACTTTATTTATGGAAAACTGGTATAAGTTAGAAAAAAATCACATTATTCTAACATTAGTATATCTTAACAACTAGAATTTGCTCACTGACTTTGTCATTACCTTCATCATCATTATACATCATATATAAGCACCTTTTTTCATCCCATTTCATCCATATGACCTAAGGAAATGACCAAATGGATAAAAAACCAGAAGTCCAACCTCACCATTGACCATAACCTAGTGGTCACGACTTTTCCCTTTAAAAGCGTGACCCTGATCGCTCATATTACCAAAAAATCATGACCTCGTCCCAAAAGTGAAAATCTGGTTATTATTTGTCATTTTTCTTTTCCCCAAGGGAAGTAGTGGCTAAAAGTGGACACATACCTTTGCATGGTCCAAATTGTTAGGAACCCATGTCAATCCTTCTCTTTACCGTCTTAGTATATTGTTGTTGGACGCATATGCTATGTAAGTCGTCCCATAGTAATTGTTGATCCATAGTTTGTGTTATTGTTGTTGGGCGTATATGCTTTGTAAGCCGCCTGTAGTATTTGTTGATACATAGTTTATATTGGCCCATGGTTTTGACCCATAGTATTGGCGCCTATTTTTAGTATATAAGTGTGTGTTGAGGCCAAGGAAGGCACTGTGAAGTTATTTTGTATTGAGCTTGCTCAAAGGAGCTTTCCCCCTCGAAGTGGCCTGTGATTAATATAAAAGTGATTTTGAGTTCTGCTGCTATATCGTGTATTTTGATTAATTATTTGCTGCAGGGTCCTCACATCTGGTATCAGAGCACTTTCTTGGGCTCGTTGGGTGAAATTTCTGCCCAAATTTTTTTTTCGCTTCTGTTGCAGGTTCGGATCTAGGAATAATCCCTATCCGATTAACTGTGGGAAGTACTTGGGCATAAGCCATAAAACTCATTGTGAGGAGTACCACAGGAACCCCGAAGTAGCTGGCCCATTGAGAGGACCTGCCAGCGAAAAGGGCAACGACCCCTACCTGATTGACTAGTTCCCACCCGTGAGGTAAACCAAGAGCTGTCGTTTGTGGCCAAGCGATTATCAGTTTTACCTAAGCCGTGGAGTGAGGGGTACTGCCCCAATACACAAGCCGTCAGATAGCATTGGTGGCCGAGTGAATCCCTTGAACCGATAGGAAGCCGCACATACCTGGGGTCCATATCTATTTTCAGTTGCACAATCGCAGATTTCCTCTGTCCAGAACTGTTGCCAGTCAATTCCGTACCGTTACAGATCCATTTGTTGCTGATCACTTCCGCGCCGTTGCAGATTCCATTGTTTCCGATCACTTTCGCGCGTTGCAGAGTATAAAATTCTGTTTTTCAGCCATATCTCCTTGGTTTCAACTCTTTTTTCCCTGAAACTTCATTGAAACCTA
>LPNX010534401.1:149094-176974 GCA_001517045.1 Pseudotsuga menziesii | reverse complement strand
CTAGTGCTTTTGATGACTTCACAGGAGCTCTCACTAAACTTTGCCAAATTGGCACTGTGAAAGAGTATCAAACTGAATTTGAGAAACTAGCTAATCACACCGATGATTACCTTATGACTTCTACCGGAGTTGTTTTATTAGTGGTCTAAAGGATGCAATTCACTCTGAGGTCAAAATGTTCAGTCCCAACACAATGATGGAAGCCCTGGGGTTGGCTAAGTTGGCAGAAGACAAGCTGGCAGCCCAACAGCGCTCCAAATCCTCTTTTGTTCCCTTCCGAAATATGGGTTCTCAACGACCTCCCATTCCGCCAGCTCCTCGCTCAACTCCAATCAAGCATTTGTCTGAAGCAGAGATGCAGGCACACAGAGAAAAAGGGCTTTGTTATAATTGTGATGAGAAATTCACTCGGGGACATCGATGTGTTCAACAAAAGCTCTATCTCTTGGATGTGGATTCTCCACCTACCTTTGAAATTGGTGAAGAAGCTCCCGATACAATGGATGCTCTGGTTGACATTCAGGAGCGCCTACTGACCCTCCATCTCAGGACGACCAGCCCGAGATATCCCTCCATGCTTTAGCTGGCATCACGCCCCCCCAAAGAATGCGGGTACGTGGTTACTTCAAGAAGCTTCCTTTTACAATACTCATTGATTCTGGCAGCACTCATAATTTCATTGACCCTCGGATCGCCAAACAAGATGATTGTTTTATCCATCCTTGCTCCAACTTTGAAGTCATGGTTGCCAATGGGGGCACCTTACCTTGCAAAGGGAAGTGTCGTAATGTGCGTATCTCTATGGGAGATTATAACCTCCGCTCTGACATGTTTTCCTTGACCTTAGGCGGATGTGATGTGGTTTTGGGCGCTTAATGGCTGCGCACACTTGGCACCATATTATGGGATTTTGCTAAAATTTGGATGTAGTTCTCCCCTGATGGACACAAACACACATTGAAAGGATTACAACCAGGGTCTCTCAGCATCATCAGTTCACATTGCTTGGAAAAAATCCTTAAGAAGAGTTCCCATGGTGTCATCGCTCAGCTCCATTCCATTCAAATGCAACCATCAGTGGCCCCCACTACTCCTTTGGATCTCCAACAAATTCTGGATCGATATACAGGTGTTTTTACTGAACCAGTGGGACTTCCACCTTCACAACCAGAGGACCATCGTATTCAGCTCCTTCCCGGAAGCATTCCTCCCAACATCAGGCCCTATCGCTACCCATTTCACCAAAAAAAAGAGATTGAACTCCTCGTTAGGGACCTACTGAAGCAAGGTATTATTCGCCCAAGCACAAGTTCCTTTTCTTCACCAGTTCTTCTTGTCTGCAAAAAAGATGGGTCATGGCACCTCTGCATTGACTTCCGAGCACTTAATCACCTCACCATCAAGGATAAGTTTCCAATTCCTGTTGTTGATGAGCTTCTTGATAAGCTTCATGGTGCTCAATTTTTCTCCAAGTTGGATCTTCGCTCTGGGTATCATCAAATTCGGGTTCATGAGGATGATATCCCTAAAACAGCTTTCTACACACATGATGGCCACTATGAGTTTTTGGTCATGCCCTTTGGTCTCACTAATGCTCCTTCCACATTCCAGGCCTTGATGAATAAAATATTCCGACCCTATTTGCAGAAATTCATTCTGGTATTTTTTTGTGATATCCTCATCTACAATAAAACATGGGCTGAACATCTCTAGCATCTGGCTCTTGTAATGCAACTTTTCTCTGATCATCATCTCCATGCCAAAAAGTCTAAATGTGTTTTTGGCCAAAAGGAATTTGAGTATCTCGGGCACATTATCTCAGCACAAGGGGTTCATGTAGATCCTGCCAAAATCACTGCCATGAACAATTGGCCGCCTCCTAAGACACTCAAGAGCCTTCGTGGTTTTTTGGGGTTGACTGGCTACTACCGCAAGTTTGTCAAGGATTATGGGAAGATTGCAACTCCATTAACTGCTCTGTTGAAAAAGGATGCTTTTACATGGACACATGTTACTGAGTGTGCATTTGACAAGCTAAAACAAGCTATGTGTACTACACCTGTCCTAGCTATGCCCGATTTTTCCAAGCCCTTCACTATTGAGAGTGATGCTTGCGGCAATGGACTTGGTGCTGTTCTCCTTCAAGATGAACACCCCATTGCGTTCACCAGCAAAGCCCTTTCCGGTAAGAATTTAGCTGCCTCTACATATGAGAAGGAAATGATGGCTATTTTGCATGCAATACAAAAGTGGCGAACCTACCTCTTAGGGAATCATTTTTGCATCAAGAATGATCACCAGAGTCTGAAATATTTCCTAGAACAGCGTGTATCCTCCCCAGCACAATAGAAATGGGTTAGAAAACTCATGGGTTATGACTATGAGATCACTTATAATAAGGGTAAGGACAATATTGTGGCGGATTCCCTTTCTCGCACATTTGATGATGAAGGTTCTCTTTCCGCTATTTCTATGCCTGTTACAAATTGGTTGCAATCGGTTCAACAGGGTTATGTCAATGACTCTTCATTATCTCAAATCATCCAACACTTGGACAACAACCCTTCTGCTGTCCCACATTACTCTTGGGATGGTGCTTCACTGAGATACAAGGGTCATCTGGTGCTTCCCTAGAACACCGCTCTTCAACAAGCTATCTTCTATGAACTCCATGCTTCTCCGTCAGCTGGGCACTCTAGTTTTCTCAAAACGTATGAATGGGCACAGCGCAACTTCTTTTGGCAGGGCATGAAAAGGACAATTCAACAAATGGTGGATGAATGTGATACCTACCAGCGCAATAAGGGTGAAACAACACCCCTTCCGGGATTTCTCAAACCCTTGCCCATACCTACCCAGATATAGACAGATATTTCTATGGATTTCATTGAAGAGCTCCCTAAATATGGAGGGAAGACTGTGATTTTGGTTGTGGTTTATCGCCTCTCCAAATATAGTCATTTTTGTGCTCTCGGACATCCCTATATAGCCTCCTCCATTCCTCAAATTTTCCTGGACCAGATCTTTCGTCTTCATGGAATGCCTTCTTCCATTGTCTCGGATCATGATGCAACTTTCACCAGTCATTTTTGGACAGAACTCTTTCACCACACTGGCACCAAACTGAAGATGAGTTCAGGCTATCACCCACAAACGGATGGTCAAACTGAAATTATCAATAAATGCTTGGAAACTTATCTTCGTTGCTTCTCCTCTGAGCAATAACATCAGTGCGCAAAGTGGCTCCCTCTCGCTGAATGGTGGTACAATACCTCTTACCACACTGCCTCTAAAATGACTCCATATGAAGCAGTTTATGGTCAGGCACCGCCAGTTCTTCTTCCTTACACCCCCAGCAGTTCTCTAGTTCAGGCAGTTGACGCGGTCCTTTGAAACCGCGATGAGGTTCTTCGCATTTTGCGTGAAAATATTCACATGGCAAGAAATCGCATGAAGCAACAAGCTGACCAGCACCGTTCTGAGCGCACTTTTGAAGCCGGTGATATGGTTTTTCTTCATCTCCAGCCTTACAAGCAATCCTCACTAAAACTCAAAGGGCGTCATAAGCTCGTTCCAAAGTTCTATGGGCCATATAGGATTCTTCAGAAGATTGGGTCTATTGCTTATAAATTGGAACTTCCGCCTTCTTCCCGCATTCATCCAGTATTTCATGTCTCTTGTCTGAAGAAAGTTTTGGCACCAACATCAAAGGCCAAACTATTTTACCAGAACTGGATAATGAAGGATCCATCTTTTTGGAGCCGGAGGCTGTCCTCAATAAGCACACTCGTCAGCTTCGCTCTCGCTCTATCACAGAGGTCTTAATTCAATGGCACGGAATGCAGCCCGAGGATGCTACGTGGGAACCACTCCTTCAGTTTCAGCGACAATTTCCACATCTAAAGCTTTGAAGACAAAGCTTTTTCTAAGGGGGAGGGGATGTTAGGAACCCATGTCAATCCTTCTCTTTACCGTGTTAGTATATTTTTGTTGGAAGCATATGCTTTGTAAGTCGTCCCATAGTAATTGTTGATCCATAGTTTGTGTTATTGTTGTTGGGCGCATATGCTTTGTAAGCCGCCTGTAGTATTTGTTGATCCATAGTTTGTGTTATTGTTGTTGGGCGCATATGCTTTGTAAGCCGCCTGTAGTATTTGTTGATCCATAGTTTATATTGGCTCATGGTTTTGACCCATACTATTGGCGCCTATTTTTATTATATAAGTGTGTGTTGAGGCCAAGGAAGGCACCGTGAAGTTATTTTGTATTGAGCTTTCTCAAAGGAGGTTGCCCCCTCGAAGTGGCCTGCGATTAATATAAAAGTGATTTTGAGTTCTGCTGCTATATCATGTATTTTGATTAATTATTTGCTGCAGGGTCCTCACACAAATCAACAATGAATCTAACTTCCAAAACCCTAATATTTCCACTAATTAATAAAGATAATTAAGAGCATACATATTGGATCTATATCACATTTTTGTGCATTTTTTACCCCTCTTGTGCCTATAAAAAATCCCTTGTGGTCATCGTTTGATAGTTCCATTATCACATATTCAAAACACACCTACATGTTGTTGAATTTCCATGAAGAGAGAGAGAGAGAGAGAGAGAGAGAGAGAGAGAGAGAGAGAGACCATATTTGTCTTTCTATTTTCACCACAAGGGGAATCCTCAAACTTGCATTCGATTAGAGATCAAGACCATAAGGATACGAATAAACCTACCATTGGATCAACTACAGAGGTCCATTGCTCTTTGCAACATATTTTTATCAATGAAGTTATTTGTGTAATGAAATGGCATTCTTTTGTATCTAACAGTCTCTTTGGATGGTTCATATTTGCTTACATGCATACTTGAGAACGTTTGTCTTTTTTTTAGTTTAAATCTCTTTCCTTTCCAATTCTTGATCCGCTACAAAGGATTGTACAAACCCTTGTTAGGGTAGGTTCCTTTTTCACATGTGTATGAGAAATCACACACCATAGATTTGGTGATCATACTGGGCATGGATCCATTATCCATCCTTGATTGTGTTTAGACCATTTCCATCCTCTTTCTTCAGTGTCTTGGGTAGTACTTGGTTGTGTATTCTTGTTGTTTGTTGTCCCTTAGTTGCTAGTAAGCATCCCGGGGGGAAACTCTTTATTTTTTTCATAGCAAAAGCATTTTGCTTCTTTTTTTTGTCATTTTGGGTCTTAGTCACGACTTACCTGGCTAAATCAATGACCAAAGTCATGACTTACCTATATAAATTAGCAACCAAGGTCGCGACTTTCCCTTCAAAAGCCACGACTCAATTCAAAAACCCAATTTTTGTGAATTTGGCTAGTTCATGTTTCACACTTTGCCTGTTTGGTTTGATTTCTTAGTTTTAGGTTCATTTTTTGTTCCATTTTTACTATTTTTACATGTTTCCTTGCTATATTAGTTCATTAGTTTTCCATTACAAATGATGGAGGCAAATAAATGATTGGAAGTCCAAGTATTAATTGCCTTTTGGGTTTTTATTTGGATTTATTTCTCTACTATATTTTTCTGTTCCATCAAGATTAATTATTGAATCAAGCTTTAATTGATTTATTAGATTGATTTAAATTTGGTTTCATTGTTGGTTGGGAGCCTCTTTTCTCTTCTTTACAAGTCCAATATTGGTTAGTTATCCTTGTTGCATTCATATTTGAGATTGGTGGTTGTTTGTTGGTAGTGGTTCTTTTCTTTATAGAGAAAGTGTAAAATTTATTTCAATAAAAGAACATCATTGGTTATTAGTATTGCAATTTATCTTGTCTTTCTTGACATTACTTTACAAGCATTTACATTTACTTGACGTACACACTACTTTTGTACACACTCCTTACACCCTAAATTAAACATCACTTGGTTCATGACCCCAAGTGGAGCCTTACAATCAACCTATAATCTAACATATTTAATCTTCTCACTTGAGGACCAAAATAATCTTGTAGTTAGGTTAGGAATTTGGGGATAGGCATATAAATAATCCCCCCTTGTAACTATACATTTGAAACATAGTAGTTGATCTTTAGGGAACTAAAATCCTCTTGTATTGGATGTGGTCTAGGCCATTTTATCAGTAGGCCCATCTTTTTTCGGTGGTACATGTTGAGACCAAAATTGAAGGGCTAATTTGGGCACCTTTTGTCACATGCCCCAATTTTGCAAAAACAATTTTATATTATTTGATATTATTTGAAGACAATATGTTAAATTTTATGCTAAGTTGTAATTGATAACTGAGCAGAGTCAAGGATATTTAATGTAATTCTGAATATTTTAATTATAAATAAATAAAGGTGGAGACAACAACTTAGGAGAGCTGTTAAAAGAGTGTTTACTGGTCAAATTGGTGGATGATACTGGGTGGAGAGCAAACAAACATGTGGCAGCATCCTCAAACCATTTCCAACTATTGCAGGTGGCAACCTCCCTACATTTGGGGTCATGATTACCCAAGAAAGTGGAATAAGAGCAGGTGGCTCAATTAATGACAACTGACCCAAAATACCTAGGCAATCTTTATAAAAATGCCCATTGAAGAGAGCTGAGGCTGCTCCTTCTAGAGAAGCGATCACTCAGGTGAATGTACTTCAGAGAAATTCAATGGAAGGGAATTGTGGAAGAGTTTGAGGGGATAACTACTGAGTGATCTAGTGCAGCTTTTTAGCTGAGAGATCTTACTGCTGAGTGCAAGGTGTTTTTACTGAGTCATTGGACTAGTATACTGTTTGCATGCTCCACTAGTTCTCAGTCAAGAAGACCAAGAACAGGCTCGGGGGTCCTGAGGAAGCATTGTTTGAGCACTCTCCAGGAGTTTGGTAAGGAGGAACGACCTCCTAACGCTGTTGTTGTCTATCCTAATCAGGTTCAACATTATTTTATTTTACTGTGTTAGATAGATCAATTTGAATCAGACTGTTAAATGAATGGTAAATGTTCAGTTTGTAAATTGTTAGAATGGAAAATAATTCTAGTCTGTGTTTTTCCACACCTGGAAGGACCAGGCCGTACTCTAGCACAAATAGAGTATTTACAGTAGATGAAAGAAAATGTTAAGAAACTCAATAGAGTAGATATGATTCTGCATTTCGTAGTTAGCAGAGTAACTTGTTTTAGTATGTAGATATTTATAAAAAAAGAATAATGGTCTGTTTATCTAAGTTTATTGTTTTAACAAGTTTATTTACTTAATTATATTGGAAAAGAAATAGCAGTAATTTAATACAGGTAGAAGGATTAAGATAATAAGGAAATATCTTAGCAGATAAGATGTTGTGCTTACAGACAGTAGCTTATTCTTTTTATTTAAGATAAAATACTATGGAGGTTAAACTGTGTTATGATATGTTATATTTCTCTGTGTTAACTTAGTAACTAGTTGCAATGCAGTAGAAAAATCACAGTCAAGTTACATTGTTACATTCAGTTCAATAAAGAAATAGACTACTAATCATATAGTTTATTTCTAACAATATCCACTAATCTAAGACTATTAAATACTATAAACCAAGTAGGGTGTTATTAAAGTATTTAAATTATAAAGAACAAATTAAGTTACAGAATCTATGTATATCTTTTCAAAGAACTCTGAGTAAATTCTATTTGTCATTTAGTAAATAAAAACAATAAGAATAGGATAATAACAATATAAAAACAAATATATATCTATGTAAAGAAACTATTTTAAATTTAACAAACAGGTTATACCTGTAAAGGTAATCTACAAGGTCAAAACCCTAAACTAAATTTATTATTACAAATAAAAACATATAAGTTACAATCCAATTACTTGGATTATTATATAAATAAACAATTAAATTAATATAGAATGTTTACAATCCTTTTAAGGACAAATGAAAAGACAAAAGTATAGATACCACTTAAAATTATCAGAACATACCTGTAATACTAATTAAAAACAATATTAACGAATAGCAGAACTTATTTTTAAAATAAAATTGAAAGATTTATTTAAACAAGGGTTTCATTCAGGAAACCCTAGCTCGTATTTTACTGAGCAAATAAGCAAATATTATAAACCATACACAATGTCTAAGTTACAGTCTTACTAATAAGAATAATCTATTTGAAAAATATATTAGACAGTAATAACCTTCATTCACAGTCGGTTAGGAAAAACCCTAACTTACACAAAGCAACATTACTGTAAAAATGAGACAGAGCTCGGAACAAAAAATTTTTAAAACCCAGTGTATTACTTTGACAAGCTAAAAGGATACAAACTTAATCAGTTTACAACGCCGAGCTTAGGGCCGATGTACCCAATATCATGGCATGGGTTTTTTTTAATAAACAAAACTAGAATTCATTATATCAAAACCTACATTACTGTAAAATCTTTTAAATTCAATAAAAGAGCATTTACAAGTCACAGCATCGAGCCGGAGCCACCCTGCTATATGCAAGGGTTTAAAACAAAAACAAAGTTTAAAACTGCAGACCAACATCCCAAGACTGGGAAAAACGAGGCCGTAACTTCCTCCAACTAAAATCATTTTGCATAAGTCTGTACAAGTAGGGGGTGCCACTTTGTAACCGGGGCTTACCCGTAGACTAGACGCCAATCCAAATGTGAAGTGGATTCTTCCAAACGATAAGGCGAACCATCACCTGCAAGTGAAAACCAAAATCATAATTTAAAAACTGAATTGATAAATGTAACTGTAAGTTTTAAATCTTACAAACTTTTTAATAACAAATTGTTACCTGGAAGTGTTGAAAACCAAGGTCACGAAGAAGGAAGACCAACACAATGAGCAGTGCAACCCTCATGTTCACCTAAGAAGGAGGCAGTTGGGTTCAAGTTACTAACTACATTGATAATTGGAGCAGGAGCAAGCAGTGACAGTGGCCACACCACGATTTGACACTAAAAACTACTGACTGTGTAACACTACCCTCACGCACAGCAAAGTTTGGTTGCGGGAATCAATTCAATCATGACCTGTGAACTTCACAACTCTTGCCCTAAGTGACAGCACTTTGGAATGCACGGGCAATGGAGCTGAAGGCGAGCACCAGCAAGCCCTCATGGTCGCAGTGAACCCAACCATGCAGGGACCAAAACCTTTGATGAAAAATAAGAAATAGGGTTGTGTGGTAAGTTTATATGTTATGCAATGCATGGTGGTGAAAGTTCCATGTGCCCACAAATTTATCCACTTCATAGTGAGTTGAGTTGTATAGTCTCCACTGCAAAAATTAGATCAAATTATTATTAATAATTTGTATAATGATCATCAATGATAATGTAACGTATAAATTCAATATCATATCTTTGCAATGAAAAACCTTGAAATCAAACCATGTTAAAGAATGAGGCTTTGTTCTATCGTTAAAATTTATGTTATAAATTTTGAAAACCACATTGGTAAAGAACCAAAATGTGTACTGCATCAATGCCTTTGTTTCATAGAGATCCTATAATTCCTCATAGTAAAACTTTTAAGAAAAGATCAATAGTATGATAGAAGTTTTGAGCATAATTGCTAATGCCACTATTGATCCTTTTTGTAACCATAAATGATGAATGTTTAAGCTGTTAGAACTAGATATAAATCAATAAGGTGTATATAGAAATAAATAACATATATACACTAGAACAACTCTTATTATTTAATGTGGTTTACAGTACTGAGAATAGGATAAAACTCTTATAAGTAGATGATCTTTGGTCTTCATAATATACCAAGCTCTAAGATGAATCGAACCAAGGTTAGGTTGGAATTGGGAGTTTAAGATAGTAAGATATCTAGGATTTTATTGGATCACCTTTACTTATAAGTAAATAGTAGGGTAATGTAAAGTTTGTCGCATTATTTGGTCATGAAGAAAACTGGAAATTACAAGTCACAACTTGACGTTGTTCATGTAGAGGATCACTTATAAATATAATGCAATTTATAAGCTGATAAACTTCCTCTACTGAAGCTAATTAAAAAGTAAAGCTAAGATCTTTGTATAAGTTTGTTTCTTGGAAAGCCTTAGGTTTGTTTCCTTACTTATAAGCAGTGTTGTAATTTTGTAAATAGTAACATCAAGACACTTTAATTTCGGTAAGAGTACTGATTTGCTAAATCTTAAGCTCTACTAAGGACTGGAAATGGCTTAGAGTAATGATGGAAATAATTTTAATCTAAGTAGCAGTCATTCTTACAATAGACTTTCAATAGTGTAAAGATACTGATCATAACGACATGCATTTAAAATACTGATAAAGTTGCAACTTAAATAAGGAGAAGATACTTTACCTCATAGAACCCTTGAATTTAAATAGGCAAACTTTTATTCTAGCAGTATATTTTATACTAAAAGAAGTATATCTGGATTAACGCCTTAATAAACTCTTACTGGGTCAAAATTTACCTGTCAAGCTTGTAAGATCCAGAATTCCAGAAAAGTTAGCAATTGCTAAGTAAGCCCTAGTTAGAAAGTAACTTCTCACATACTTGACAAAAACAAACTACCAGAGTAATTTAGAAACAACTGACTGCAGATCAATTACATCACATATCGAAATTAAAATAGGATTAATCTATATGTGTTAAAGTTAATGGTTACTTTTGTTAACTATTTCATTCTTTCTATTACCTGCTAGCAGTTATCTAACTGTGATTATAAACATTTCATGTTATCTCAAAATTTTAAATTTTTGTGAAAATTTGGGGTTTAACATAAATATTTCAAACTGAGGGTAGGGATAAAAGAGATGAATCAGAAGATACAAGTCATCAACATAAATTTAAAACGATTAAATAGACTAAAAATGAAAGCAGTTCATCTTCAGAGGTGTTTGGTGAACAACGTAATTTTCATTCTACTAGTGATAGTAGTGACGATAACCATTATACTAAAAAGAGAAAATATAAACCCTATGAGGAAATTTCTGGGGAATTCAAAAAGATAAAAACCACCAACATTCAATGGAGAGACTGAGAAGGGGGAGGAAGCGGAATCCTGGTTATCTGGGATGAAGAAGTACTTCCAGATATATAACTATTCTAACCAATTAAAGGCTAGAATGGCTATCTACAATCTCTCAGGAAAGGGTAATATTTGATGGCGGGACTTGAAAAGAGTGAAGGGAATAAAAGAGAAGAACGTAAATTGGAGTACCTTCAAGAGGTACTTTAAAAAGAAATTTATGTCTGAGCAATACTATGAAGAGAGAGCAAAAGAATTTTATGAGCTCAAATTAGGATCAATGACTATGAAAGATCTAAACAACAAGTTTTTAAGTTTGCTTAGGTATGTGACATACCTTGTAGATGAAAAACCAAAGGTACAACGATTCCTCAGATTTCTACCTTATCATATTAAGGACAGGATTGAGTATGACAATCCAAAGACTTTGGAAGAAGCCACGAGGAAAGCTAACTTCTGTTATGAACAAAATTAGAAGAAGGAAAGCATGGCCAACTAGAAGGCCAAGAAGAATAATAATCAATATGATCAAAAGAAGAAAGAATTTGTGCCCGACAGGAATTCTAAAAACAATAAGGCCAAAAATTTTCCTAACAAGAATTTTCAAGGGAATAAGAATAATTCACCAAGCAATCAAAATAATTTCAAGGGTAAAGAATTTGCTAATAACCATGGTAATTACACCAAGAAATTTGAACGCAAAGAACCTATAAAGTGTTGGGAGTGTAATGGCCCACACTATGCTTCAGTCTGTCCTAATCGAAAAAAGAATGTTAGTAATATTCATACCATACAGGAGGAGATGACTGTTGGAGAATTAGCGAGGACTATGCCCATAATCAATGCAGCCTTGGAGAATCGACAAGTAGAATATAAAACTTCCATGGTGGAAGTAGAAGGTATGATAAACCAAATACCTATAACTATTTTAATTAATCCAGGAGCTAATCTCAGTTATATTGCACCTAAAATGGTAGAAAAATGTAAGTTACCTGTTGAAATGAATAACTCCTGATTCATTTATTCCATTGCAAAATCATTTATTTATACATTACATATGCTGGTTGAGTTTCATCTTCCAACCAGCCTTTTCAGCTTCCTACATAACTATTCATTTTCCTTTATTTATTTACAAAATATAATCCTGACGGATTATATTCCAACAATCCCCCCCTTAATCCGAAGGAGTGTTAGTAAGTCCGAGCATGTTTCTGAATCTTTCAATTTTTTCTCATCCAAGCGCTTTGGTGAAGATGTCTGCAACTTGATCATTTGTGGAACAATGTCAAAGATGGACTTTCTTGGCCTCTACATGATGTCGAATCAAATGATACTTTGTGTTGATGTGTTTCGTTCGATCATGGAATCTGGGATTCTTAGCCAGCTTGATTGCAGAAGTATTGTCGATCAATAATGGAGTGGAGTTCTCTTGTTTTTCTTGCAAATCTTCAAGTATCTTCCTGAGCCATACTATTTCTTTTGTTGCTTCAGCTGCAGCCACATATTCTGCTTCTGTTGTTGAATCTGTCAGAACTGACTGTTTGCATGATCTCCATGAGACAGCTACTGATCCAAGACTCATAGTGTATCCAGAAGTTGATACTCCTGTCTCCTTATCGCCATCAAAATCTGAGTCTGAGTACCCAATAAGTTTGAATTCATCCACCTTAGAGTACTTGAGTCCAATGTCTTGAGTCCCCTTCAAGTATCTTAGAACTCTTTTTGCATCTGACCAGTGTCCTTCACAAGGTTTATGCATGAACCTTGAAAGTATGCCAACAACATAATAAATATCTGGTCTAGTTGTTGTAAGGTAGATAAGTCTTCCTACAAGTTGTCGATACTTGGTCGCATCCTCAAATTCTTTTCCTTCACTTGATGTGAGCTTCATTTTCTGTTCCATTGGAGTAGAGATAGGGTTGCATTCTGTCGTGCAAAATTTGTCTTGTAGTTCTCCAACATATTTTTTCTGAGATAGGAATATGTACTTAGGATTTTGAGTGACTTCAATTCCTAAGTAATAGTGGAGATTACCCATATCTGTCATTTCAAAGATCTTTTTCAAATCTTTCTTTATGGATGCTATATAGCTCTCATTGTTCCCTGTCATCAAAAGATCATCTACGTACACCACAAGATACACAACAGATCTTCCAACTTTCTTTATAAACAGTGTTGCATCATCAAGATCAAAATTTTTGAAATTTAACTTCAAAAGATGCTCGGTTAATTTTTCATACCATGCGCGAGGCGCTTGTTTTAGGCCATACAAGGATTTGACAAGCTTGCATACCTGTTGTTCTTTTCCTTTCACAACAAAGGCTTCTGGCTGAGACATGAAGACATTCTCTTTCAAGTCTCCATTCAAGAAAGCAGTCTTCACATCCATCTGATGAACTTTCCACCCATTCTAAGCAGCTAAAGAGAGTAAGGTACAGATGATAGCCCATTTTGATGTAGGAGAAAACGTTTCTTCATAGTCAATTCCTTCCTTCTGTGCATAGCCTTTTGCTACAATCCTCACTTTGTGCTTGTCAAGTGAGCCATCTGATCAGTATTTGTTCTTGTACACCCACTTGCAGCCAATTGGTTTGGTTCCAACTGGAGGGTCAACCAAATTCCAAGTTCCATTCTTCATGAGTGCATCATACTCATTATGCATAGATTCTTTCCACGCAACTCATGTAGAAGCTTCTTCAAAGGAAGTTGGTTCAAAGTTAGCAGATAAATTAAATTCACAATCAAATGATACATACATGTCATCACCTGAATTATCTGCTTCTCCTCCATCTTCATGTCTTTTTGAAATTCTCGTTCCCGTCTTTCCAACTTCATCCTGATGGACACTTTCAAGTGTCTTTGTGGCCCATTTAGGAATCTTCCGTGATGGTCCTGGTTGATCAGCTAGTGGTGCTTCATTTCCTTCAAGGTTGAGTCTTCCAAGTCTCTCAATCACATCATCCAGTTGAATCTCTTGTTTAGGTGAAGTAGCAGGAACTTCTTCCTGCAGGGGAGGTGGTGCTTCATATGGAAATTCCAAAGGTTGATCCATAATAGGAATTCCCCCTTCAAGGTTTGGAATTTCATATTCATTTTCAGAATATTTCTTTGGATGAGGATATTTTTCCAAATGATCAAGCTGTCTCTCAATGGACTGGTCATTTTTATTAGTCTCAAGAAAAATGACATCTCTGGAAATAACAAACTTCTTGTTTACCTCATCATACAGACGGTATGCCTTGGAGTTTTCTTCGTACCCCAGGAAAATGCATTTTCTGCTTCGAGCACCAAGCTTGTTTCTTTGCTCCTTTGGAATCAAGGCATAACAGGTGGAACCAAAAACTCTGAGATTCCTGAATGAAGGGAGATGGCCAAACCACATTCCATGTGGAGTCTTGTTATCAAGAGCATTTGAGGGACTTCTGTTTCTCAAATAGGCTGCACATTTCACTGCATCACCCGAAAAGATTAGTTTTACATTCTTAAAAAACATCATTGAGCATACCATATTCATTATGGTTATGTTCATTCTTTCTGCTACACCGTTTTGTTGAGGATTGTAGGGAACTATAGTCTAATGTGCAATTCCATGTTGACAAAGATAATCTTCAAAAGCATTTGAAGTGTATTCTTTCCCATTGTCAGTACGAAGTGTACCAATTTTAGATTGTATTTGTTTTTCTATCAATGCATGAAAGTCCTTGAATGTTTGAAATGCTTCTGATTTTGTCTTTAATGAGTAAATCCAGCACATTCTTGAGTAGTCATCAACAAAGGTCATAAAATACTTATTCCCATTGGCAGAAGGAGTTGGCATTGGGCCACATAAATCAAAATGCACTAATTCTAATTTCCTACTTGCTCCGAAATTAGATTCATGGAATGGCAGCTTATTGTGTTTCCCTAATATACATGCATCACATTTGCTCTTCTCTTTGGGAATGGTGGGCAAACCAAATACACCATTCTTTCTCAACCAACGAAGACTGTTGTAATTCAGATGACCAAATATTGCATGCCACAATAAACTTGATGACAAATTACCTTCTCCATGCTGAGAGAGGTAGGCATAGTTCTGAACCCTTTAGCTTCAGCAGCTTCCCATCTTCGTATCTAGTCATGATGACTTGGTTGTCAGAGGAATTTCTTATTTCTACAATTCCATCAAACATGTGGATGGAATGGCCTTGCTGTCGAATCTGCACCAAGGACAGCAGGCTTCTCTGCAACTCTGGAAGATAAAGAACATTCTTCAACAAGAAATTAAGGAATCCAGGCATCTTCAGCCGAATGGTGCCCATTCCCTTTGGTTTAAGACTTGACTTATCTGCAAAGTAAACTATGCCATTTATTGTTTCATTAAGTTCTTCAAAACAGTCTTTTCTAAAATTCATGTGTGAGGTTGCACCAGTATCAAGTAGCCAACAATCCGTGTAAGATGAAAGTGAAGTCATGTCATTAATACCAAGATTACAATGTGCAATAGCAGAATCTGAAGATTTACTAGCATCTTGGTTCTTATTGTCATCTTTCTTCTGGTTATTTCTGTCTTTGATGGAGTCCCACGAAGCCCAACACTGATCTGTTGTGTGTCCAATCTTTCCACAATGCTTGCACTTCAAATCTAATCTTTTGCTGGAGTTGTTTCTACCTCCTCTGAAGTTTCTTCTTCCTCTGCCTCTCTTGCTGCTTTCTCCTTTGGGATGATCTTTGGATTGGTCTTTGGTGTGGTTCTTTTCTTTTTGAGCAAAGCAAAGTGATTCTCCAGAATGCAAATTCTGTGATTGAATCTTGCAACTAAAACAATAGGAGAAAAAGAAAAAAGAGTAAAGGTGCAGGTCTAAGTCTCTGCCACCTTCCTCAAGCTTTACAACAATGTCAATGTCTCTGCTATTGTCATACAAATAATTTTGCAGCTTATCAAAATAATTCAATAGCTCTATATCATTTGTTTTAGAGTGCCATTACATGAACAACTCAAAACATCTTATGAAAAAATGCAATGATATATTAATACAATGTATTGTAGTAGAGTTGTAGCAGCACCCAAGATGAATGGGTTCTCAACACTTTTACACTCTTCTGGCAGTATTCAACTTATTTAGAACTTCAATTCAATTGCTCAGCCTCTCGGTATATAAAGCTGATGTGCGACACATATCTGTGAAGTATCCTAGCAGTTGGAGAAAATAACCTTCTCGTCTTTTATTCTGATGCAGAGTTCTTGAACAGCAACGTAGGATTCTGCAAATCGGATTGAATGGTGTCAAGAATAAGCTGTAGTTGAACGATACCCTCACAACGTTTTTTCAAGAACGTAATTCTTGACCCACAAAGGAGTTGTGCATTGCAGCTTAAATTGCAGCGAATTGTAAGAATGGTGAGGGATGGACAACTAGATGTAGTGACTTTATCACTTCTCCATAGACAAGTTCAAAGATTCAAATTGACAGCTATCAGATCTCTTCACGAGGATGTAGCTTCAAACACAATGTGTTATACAGAGAACACATTATATGTCGGGAACATATTATATTAGGGTTTGCAGACACATAGAGTAGCAAACACAAACTCATACAAGATGCATATGCATGAAAATATTTCACTTCAAACTTCATGCAAATACCTAGGGTAAATTTAGGGTTTTTGTATTCCCAACGGTCATAAGTAATACAACACCAAATTTTTACCTCCACGCTCTTGAAAAAGGCTCTGAATATACACTATTAGTCTTCAGTCACCAGGATTCAAATAAATCACAGCAGCATATCATAGGTTCAGTCTTCAACACAGAGGTCACAACAACCATCACACAACCAGAACGCATCTTCATGCAAATGTAAAGGCATGATCCTTAGCCTTCAATCATCGGTCTTCAACAAGCTTGTAGCAACAAGACTCATCATATTCAACATATTCTCAGCTTTAAGTACTGAGATTTCTTCTTCACAGGCCGCAACACACAATATATTGGCTCTCAAACAATACTCACATATTAACTTGCAGCTTACATTGTGAATCTAAAAAAACGACTTCAGATATTTGAGCATAAATCACAATAATTCCACAACTAACGGCCTATTGATGGAGGTTGTAGATGGGATAAGAATGGTGAATCGTTTCCATGGAGAATGTCTTAGCAAGTAGTGGAGTGGTAACAATGAAATAGTGAGAATAATCACAGCAGTAGAGTGGGAGCACAATGAGACAGTTTAGAAATTCGTAGTAGTAGGATGTAAGAAACGGTGATAAAGAGAATGCATCTCCAAAATAAGGGTTAGGTATAGCAAACATATGACCAAGAATTCAGTCGTTTGGGTGGTCAAAGAGCATGCAACGAATTGAGGGAGTAAATAATGCAGCAGTTATCAAAATGCAGGATCCAAATGATCTCTTATACCTCAAATTAAAACTGTTGCAGAATAACGCATGTATTGAAGGCACGCAAGAGAGACTAGTGGTGGCAGACTGACAACTTGCAGGCATCCTAAAATGAATTTGGTAGAGGGCAAAATGAAGGTCTGGCAGACAGAATGCCAGGACTGAAATGCAGCCAGGAGTTATGGCAGGTGGTGCTCTAATACCATTGTTGAAATGAATAACTCCCGATTCATTTATTCCATTGTAAAATCATTTATTTATACATTACATATGTTGGTTGAGTTTCATCTTCCGACCAGCCTTTTCAGCTTCCTACATAACTATTCATTTTCCTTTATTTATTTACAAAATATAATCCCGACGGATTATATTCCAACATTACGTATTGAAAATTTTGAAAATTCTTGGTTGGTTCAGTTAGCCACTAGTGCTAAAAAGAAGGTAACTTGTTTTGTAAAAGAATGTGCAGTAGTTATGGATCAATTTAAAACTGTTGTAAAGCTTAATGTATTACCTCTTGGTTCTTATGACTTACTCATCGGTATGGATTGGTTAGAACAACATAGGGTAATTTTAAATTGTTATGATAAAACCTTTACATGTATAAACAGTGATGGAAAACCAGTAAGTGTAAAAGGAATCCCTAGAAAAACCACCATAAGGCAGATTTCTGCTCTACAGCTTAAGAGCGTTGTTAGGAAGGGTTGTAAATCTTATGCAGTAACAATAACTGATGAGGAGAATCTAAATAAGACAGATAAATTAAAATTGGAAGACATACCAGTCTTAAGAGAATACGTTGATGTATTTTCGGAAGAAATTCTGGGACTACCTCTGAAAAGGTAACTAGATTTTACCATTGAGCCGGTACCTGGTGCAGTACCTAGCTCAAAGGCCCCTTATCGAATGAACATACTTGAACTTAATGAATTAAAATCACAACTAAAAGAACTTATTGATAAAAAGTATATTCAACCTGGTGTGTCTCCCCTAGGGGCACCTATCATCTTCATTAAGAAAAAGGACAGAACCATGCGACTTTGCATAGATTACTGTCAGTTGAATAAGATGACCATTAAAAATCGATACCCGCTGCCCCACATAGATGATCTGTTTGATCAACTACGTGGAGACACGGTGTTTTTGAAAATTGATTTAAGGTCTGGATATCATCAAGTTAGGATTAAAGATGAAGATATATTTAAAACAACTTTTAGGACTCGATATGGTCATTACGAATTTGTCGTCATGCCATTTGGGCTTACTAATGCTCCAGTTGTTTTTATGTGTTTAATGAACAACGTTATGCATAAGTATCTAGATAAGTTCTTAGTCGTGTTCATCGACGATATATTAATCTATTCAAAAACTGAAGAAGAACATAAATAACATTTAAAAATTGTTTTGCAAGAGTTACAATATCATCAACTCTTTGCAAAGTTTAGTAAATGTGATTTCTTCAAGGATAAGATTCGGTACTTAGGTCATGTGGTGACCAAGGAAGGGATTTCAGTGGATCCCGAAAAGATAAAGGCGATTGAATATTGGTCGGTTCCTAAGGAAGTAATTGATGTTCGATCCTTCATGGGAATTACCAGTTACTACCGGAGGTTCATTGAAGGTTTTTTGAGAATCGTGAATCCAATAACTTCTTTGTAGAAGAAAGGAAAGAAATTTGATTGGAACCAGAAATGTGAGAAAAGCTTTAAAAAGTTAAAAACTTTATTAACCAGCGCACCTATTTTAAGAATAGTTGATCCAAATAAAGAATTTGTAGTGTGCACTAATGCCTTCAATGATGGTTTAAGTGGAGTTCTGACTCAAGAATGGCATGTTATTGCCTATGAGTCTAGAAAATTAAAAATTCATGAAAAAAATTATGCAACTTATGATCTGGAATTAGCTGTTGTTTTACATGCTCTAAAGATGTGGCGTCACCACCTAATTGGCAGAAAATTTATTTTAATGACTGATAATAAAGGATTAAAGTATCTATTAGATCAGCCTAATCTAAATGCCAGACAAGCTAGGTGGCTAGATTTTCTAAGTGAGTATGATTTCGAAATTCAGCACATTAAAGGTAAAGAAAATAAAGTTACTGATGCATTAAGTAGGAATGCAAGGTTGAATTTCATAGCAGTTATCAGCACTTATACAACAGATCTAGATGAACAGCTTAAAGCAGGGATAGAACAAGATGAAGTTTACCAAAACTTACAAGCTAAAACGAAAGAAAATCCAACAGAAAGCTTAAGTAAAGGGTAAAGTTTGAATGCAAAATAATTTTTATTGTATAAAGACAGAATGTATGTACCTAATGTACCTAAAGTTAAATTGTTAATTTTGGATGAAATACATAAAACTCCATACTCAGTTCATCCAGGCTATCAAAAGACAATAACTATGTTAAGAAAAGAATATTTTTGGCCACATATGAAGACTAAATTAGCAGAGTATATCGCTAGGTGTTTTGAATGTCAGCAAGTGAAAACTAAACATCAACACCCAGCTGGATTACTTCAGCCATTACCCATTCCTAGCTGGAAATGGGAGATAATTAGTCTCAATTTTATTACTGGACTGCCTAGAAATCAGAATTTAAATGATTCTATCATGGTAGTGGTCGATAAGTTAAGTAAAGCAGCTCACTTTATACCTGTTAAAACTACGTATAAAGCTACAAAAATAGCTGATATCTTTTTAAAACATATTTTACGACTGCATGGAATACCAAAAGTCATCATCTTAGATAGAGATCCTAAATTTACAGGTAACTTTTGGAAATCTTTGTTTAAAGGATTAAACAATACATTAAATTTTAGTACTTCGTTCCATCCTCAAACAGATGGACAAACTGAAAGAGTAAACCAAGTACTAGAATATTTATTAAGAATGTATGTGAAAGACCAGCCAAGTAAATGGGAGGATTATTTGCATCTGGTAGAATTTGCTTATAATAATAATTATCAGGCATCAGCCAGATTTAGTCCTTTTGAAATTTTGTATGGAAGGAAATGTAATACTCCTATCTCTTGGAGTAATTCGGTGGATAGACTAGTATTAGGTCCTGAACTATTAAAGGAAATGGAAGAAATTGTAAAACAGGTACAAGGTAATTTGAAAGTTGCGTAGGATCGACAGAAAAGTCAAGCAGACCTTAAAAGAACTCCAAAGGAGTTTCAGGTAGGTGAACATGTGTTCATCAAGGTGAGGCCCAAAAAGAGCTCTCTAAGATTGGAAAGTTGTGTAAAAATAGCACCTCGTACCGTGGTCCATTTGAAATACTGTCCAAGATTGGACAAGTAGCTTATCAATTAGCATCACCACCAAATTTAAGACTACATAATGTTTTTCACGTTTATGTATTGAATAAATATGTTCATGATGCTACTCATGTTGTTAACTGGAATGATGTACAAGTGGAACCAGAAGGAGATTTTTCTGGTGGAACCAGACTGTATCCTCGGGCAGAGGGAGATCACACTTCGGAACCGCATCATTGGACAGGTGAAGGTTCAATGGAAGCACCTTAGTCCAGAGGAATCCACCTAGGAATTGGAAAGTAATATGCGAGATGCATATCCAATTTTGTTCCAGGGGAATTATGAGGATGAAGAATAAATAGCATCGAGGACGATGTTATGCTCTAAGGGGGTGTGTATGTCACACGCCCCAATTTTGCAAAAACAATTTTATATTATTTGATATTATTTGAAGACAATATGTTAAATTTTATGCTAAGTTGTAATTGATGACTCAGTAGAGTCAAGGATATTTAATGTAATTCTGAATATTTTAATTATAAATAAATAAAGGTTGAGAAAATAGCTTAGGGGAGCTGTTAAAAGAGTGTTTACTGGTCAAATTGGTGGAGGAGACTGAGTGGAGAGCAAACAGACATGTGGCAGCATCCTCAAACCACTTCCAACTGTTGCAGGTGGCAACCTCCCTACATTTGGGGTCATGATTCCACAAGAAAGTGGAATCAGAGCAAGTGGCTCAATTAATGACAACTGACCCAAAAGACCTAGACAATCTTTATAAATATGCCCATTGAATAGAGCTGAGGCTGCTCATTATATAGAAGTGATCATTCAGGTGAATGTACTTCAGAGAAATTCAATGGAAGGGAATTGTGGAAGAGTTTGAGGGGATAACTGCTAAGTGGTCTAGTGCATCTTTTTAGCTGAGAGATCTTACTGCTGAGTGCAGGGTGTTTTTACTGAGTCATTGGACTAGTCTATTGTTTGCATGCTCTACCAGTTCTCAGCTAAGAATACCAGGAACAGGCTTGGGGGTCCTAAAGAAACATTTTTTGAGTGCTCTATAGAAGTTTGGTAGGGAGGAACGGCCTCCTAACACTGTTGTTGTCTATCCTAATTAGTTTCTACATTATTTTGTTTTACTGTGTTAGATAGATAAATTTGAATCTGACTTTTAAATGAATGGCAAATGTTCAGTTTGTAAATTGTTAGAATGGAAAATAATTCTAGTCTGTGTTTTTCCACACCTGGAAGGACCAGGCCATACTCTAGCACAGATAGAGTATTTACAGTAGATGAAAGAAAATGTTGAGAGACTGAATAGAGTAGATATGATTCTGCATTTCGTAGTTAGCAGAGTAACTTGTCTCAGTATGTAGATATTTATAAAAAAAGAATAATGGTCTGTTTATCTAATTTTATTGTTTTAACAAGTTTATTTACTTAATTATATTGGAAAAGAAATAGCAGTAATTTAGTACAGGTAGAAGGATTAAGATAATAAGGAAATATCTTAGCAGATAAGATGTTGTGCTTACAAACAATAGCTTATTCTTTTTATTTAAGATAAAACACTATGGAGGTTAAACTGTGTTATGATAGGTTATATTTCTCTGTGTTAACTTAGTAACTAGTTGCAATGCAGTAGAAAAATCACAGTCATGTTACATTGTTACATTCATTTCAATAAATAAATAGACTACTAATCATATAGTTTATTTCTAACAATATCCACTAATCTAAGACTATTAAATACTATAAACCAAGTAGGGTGTTATTAAAGTATTTAAATTATAAAGAACAAATTAAGTTACAGAATCTATGTATATCTTTTCAAAGAACTCTGAGTAAATTCTATTTGTCATTTAGTAAATAAAAACAATAAGAATAGGATAATAACAATATAAAAACAAATATATATCTATGTAAAGAAACTGTTTTAAATTTAACAAATAGGTTATACCTGTAAAGGTAATCTACAGGGTCGAAACCCTAAACTAAATTTATTATTACAAATAAAAACATATAAGTTACAATCCAATTACTTGGATTATTATATAAATAAACAATTAAATTAATATAGACTGTTTACAGTCCTTTTAAGGACAAATGAAAAGACAAAAGTATAGATACCACTTAAAATTATCAGAACATACCTGTAATACTAATTAAAAACAATTTTAACGAATAGCAGAACTTATTTTTAAAATAAAATTGAAAGATTTATTTAAATAAGGGTTTCATTTAGGAAAACCCTAGCTCGTATTTTCCTAAGCAAATAAGCAAATATTATAAACCATACACAATGTCTAAGTTACAGTCTTACTAATAACAATAATCTATTCGAAAACTATATTAGACAGTAATAACCTTCATTCACAGTCGGTTAGGAAAAACCCTAACTTACACAGAGCAACATTACTGTAGCTCGAAACAAAACCTTTTTAAAACCCAGTTTATTGCTTTGATAGGCCAAAAGGATACAAACTTAATTAGTTTACAATTCCCAGCTCAGGGCCAGTGTACCCAATATCATGGCATGGGTTTTTTTTAATAAACAAAACTAACATTCATTCTATCAAAACCTACATTACTGTAAAATCTTTTTAAGTCAAGAAAAGAGCATTTACAAGTCACGGCATCGAGCCGGAGCCACCCTGCTATATGCGAGGGTTTAAAACAAAAACAAAATTTAAAAACTGAAAACCAACATCCCAAGACTAGGAAAACCAAGGCCGTAACTGCTTCCAACTGAAATCATTTCCCCTAAGTCTGTACAAGTAGGGGGGTGCCACTTTGTAATGGGGGCTTACCCGTAGACTAGACGCAAATCCAAATGTGAAGTGGATTCTTCCAAATGATAAGGCGAACCATCACCTGCAAGTGAAAACCAAAATCGTAATTTAAAAACTGAATTGATAAATGTAACTGTAAGTTTTAAAGTTTACAAACTTTTTTAAAACAAGTTGTTACCTGGAAGTGTTGAAAACCATGGTCACGAAGAAGGAAGACCAACACAACAAGAAGTGCAACCCTCGTGTTCACCTAAGAAGGAGGTAGATGGGTTCAAGTTACTAACTACATCGACAATTGGAGCAGGAGCAAGAATTGACAGTGGCCACACCACGATTCGACACTAAAAACTACTGACTGTGTAACACTACCCTCATGCACATCAAAGTTTGGTTGCAGGAATGAATTCAATCACAAGCTGTGAACTTCACAAATCTTTCCCTGAGTGATAGCACTTCGGAATGCATAGGCAATGGAGCTGAAGGAGAGCACCAATGAGCCCTCATGGCCGCAGTGAACCCAACCATGCAGAGACAAAAACCCTTGATGAAAAATAAGAAATAGGGTTGCGTGGTAAGTTTATATGTTATGCAATGCATGGTGGTGAGAGTTCCATGTGCCCACTAATTTATCCACTTCACAGTGGGTTGAGTTGTATAGTCTCCACTGCAAAAATCGGATCAAATTATTGTTAATAATTTGTATACTGATCATCAATGATAATGTAACGTATAAAGTCAATATCGTATCTTTGCAATGAAAAACCTTGAAATCAAACCATGTTAAAGAACGAGGCTTTGTTCTACCGTTAAACTTTATGTTATAAATTTTGAAAACCACATTGGTAAAGAACCAAAATGTGTACTGCATCAATGCCTTTGTTTCATAGAGATCCTATAATTCCTCATAGTAAAAATTTTAAGAAAAGATCAATAGTATGATAGAAATTTTGAGCATGATTGTTAATGCCACTATTGATCCTTTTTGTAACCATAAACGATGAATGTTTAAGCTGTTAGAACTAGATATAAATCAATAAGTTGTATATAGAAATAAATAACATATATACACTAGAACAGCTCTTTTCTTTAATATGGTTTACAGTACTGAGAATAGGATAAAACTCTTATAAGTACATGATCTTTGGTCTTCATAATATACCAAGTGTTATACACCTGAGTGGCACCTCTCCGTCCGAGTGCTGATATCCCTCATGTCGGCACACAAAAGGACACTTATGGATAGAGGTTTTCCCATAACACTTCAGCTTGGCTTATGATGAAATACATTCCCTATATACCCAGCTCGTTACTTTGCCATTTTTTGCCATGTTGAGATGTATTCGTGACTCTCTTTATTGACAACTCGTGCATCATTCGCGAGTATCCTTTGTAGCAAGTCGCGAATCCTTTTATTCGCGGGTTGCGCTTATACATAGTCGCGAATCATTCGCGGGTTGCTCTACTACAGACCCCCGAATGTGTATCTCAATATTAAAACATAAAAACACGCGCTAATGGGAGTTTAGTTAATCCATTTTACTTAATCTCCCTAACTGCTATAACCTCCCTAACCTTCGAGAACTGCCTTATTCCATCCATATAAATACAGGCCTTGGGGAGGGTGTTTGATACTTACACTTGGAGAGCAAAGTTATGCTGGTGGATTGTTTGCAAAAGTCTTGGGAGCAGTGAAACTCAGAATCCTTTGGTGACAGAGGAGTCCTTGTCTCAGACGTTTGGTTGTACTCTAAACTTTCTCATTATTGATAATAAAGAGATTACTTCTTCCATATGTGTCTCATATATCTTGGTTTGATAATTGTTTATGCTTTTATATTTCATATCTACATTTTGACACATAAATAGGGTTTAGACTTGTGCATATGTATATATCCTATCGTTTGAAAATTCATAAAAATTTGATAATGATAAAAAATAAAAATTACTTACCCATCTCTCCCCATGCTCCTCCTGGAGGGAGGACAAGGTCGGGGTCACCTCGGAAATCTAACCTGGCGTATGGAAACTGTTCCAACGCTGGAACCTATCATTCCCACCATGTATAAAAGTCATCATCATACATGCTATGTACTACGTCTCCTCCTCCTTGACGGAGGAAGATATCTCCCCACCGGCTCAGCCTCGGATGACATGGATGAGTGACCTGTAATGGCATAGCAGGGCTCATAGCTAGCACTCTCTCAAAGAAGAACGCTACCAATATGCTCGCATAGCCGAAGTTCTTGCGTCTTCCCCTCTTACAGTCGGATAATTGCCTCTTCATAATGGGGGAAATTCCCGTGCACCAATAAAAGAGAGCACCTCTAAAGCAGTCCACCGCCACTCTCATCTGAGTCCTGGTGGCCATATGTAACCCTGTTGACCCTGAAAGTCTCACAATAGTACTAGCTAATACCTGAAGTGTAAAGTCTTGGATGTCTACAATGAGAACGTTGCTTCCTTTCTTTTGAGTACCGGTCTGTAGAATACATAAACATAGTTCTGGACACTCAAGGGGTCTCTACCCCTACCAGTGCCATCCAGGTTCACTGGTGCTCCCCATTGTGACAACCCGGTAATGAAATAAAGATCTGTCACGGTAAGCTCCAAAGTCTCACCTTGAATATTGAACATCCCCATGTCATGGTCCCAGTAATTGACCAAGAACTCTAGTATGCAGACATTGGCTCGCATGGGTGATGTACAAAAGAACTTGAGCAGCCCACTAGTCCTCAATGCTTGGATGGTAGGCGGGCTTTGGAGAGCTGCTTGATCCATCATTTCATGTTCCCTCTCTCTCCACTCCAGCACCATATTTTTCGTGACAAAAACACATAATTTGATTCAGTATTTCATCATAAAAATTTAAAATTTTTGACTATTTTTACACATTTGCCCTATCGCGCAGCATTCACGACTATCCAGTTTGACAAGTCGCGAGTCATTCGCGACTTTCCTGTTCAGCAACCCACGAATGAAATGCACATTCGCGACTCTTATTTATTGCAACCCGCGAATGCGTTTTGCCATAATTTAGGTTGATGAAAAATACTGAATTAACCATTAAATTGAAAATTTGTTTGGATGAAATTGACGAGCTTAGGGTGTATATTTTCTTGAAGCTGACAGATTTTGATTCTGATGGTCCAATTGTCCACGGCGATCAATCAAAGATAGAGGGTAAACTTTCCTTTTTGGTTCAAAAAGTGCAAATGGTGAGAAATGTTTAATTTTCAAACTATTTATAGAAATAATATTTCGTAAAGTAGGTCTTTTTATATAGTTTGAAATGTCAATTGACTAATTTCACCCTCCTTGTGCCTTGGAACAGGTTTACCAACTTTTACAAAGTGTTGATGCTTCTATAGGGTGGTTTTTGCTCTTTCCAACACATGTTGGCATCTTATCACTCCACATTAACCTTAGTAATCAACATTTTGCCACGGACTATGGTATTTTAAGCCATTAGTCCCTTGTCTCTACCATTGTTTTCTTGTGGCTAGGATCACTTTTCATGAGTACCATCCTCATATGCCATTGCCATCCTTTGGTACTCATTTCGTCGCTGTTTCAGGCCCAGGGGTTTCCTCATAGCTATTTTTCACGCCAAATAGAGCTTCTTATGAATCTCTTTTTACAAGCTATCCCTTTATAGGACTCCCCACCCTTATGGAGTTTCTTTAGGCCCAAGTCTGACTCCTTCAAAACAGACTTGACTGGCGAGTTATCTCGCCCGTTCAAGCTCGTTAAGAGTATGTGAACGGGCATCCGCATTGGTGGTAGGTTATCTCTTTCTCGGACCATGCGGAATAATACGAGAAAGGATCACTCTCTTTTCTTCGGAATTGAGAAGAGTATTCTCAGGTATAGGTTTATCACTTTTCCGGACCTGGGGGACTAAATTTACGGAAAAGGAATACCCGGTTTGAGCTTAGTTTTCTCTTTTTCATGCTCTGGACCCAAACATGAAAAAGATTCCGAGTGTACTTTGTGTCTTTGTCATGCTCATTAAACACTCAAGAACAAAGCAACGAGTTTATTGTTGTAAGCCCCATTTCTCGTAACCAAATGGATCTTTTCGAGTGATCTTGCTTTCCTTCACACTCGCAAAACTCAAGCTATTTTATGTTGTTCTGGAAGGAGCGTTGGGTAGGTGGTAATTTAACCTTTTTCAGACCTTCCCGACTAAGTACGAAAAAGGTTCACCTTTTCTTCTTCAGAAGTTAAGAGAGTTCTTCTGTGGTTTGTTTTATACTTTTTCGGCCTCAGGAGACTAAATTGGACGAAAAAGGACCCCCCTGGAGTCTTCTTTGGCATCTTCAGACTCTCTAAATATGAAAATACCGCATGAGCATGTACTAGTTTGGGCTCATTAAATCCACGGATCAGTGTATCAAGCATTATTTTCCCATCTCTTCAAGCTTGTCAAAAAATGAAGAGGGACCGAGTTTACTTTCCTGGACTCATTAAAAT
>LPNX010534401.1:132643-149030 GCA_001517045.1 Pseudotsuga menziesii | reverse complement strand
TTAACAGGGAAGGTAAGGAAGAAGTTTTCTCTTATTTTCAGTAATGGCAGCATGTCATCCTTGAACATAGCACTCTTTGCTTTCCGATATCCATGTTTCAATTTACACCTTTGTTCAGCTATCACTTTGAGTTTTCGACTCCTCCTCTTGTCCATTATACTTGGGGAATCTGATCATGTCTCCTACATGACAGATAAGTCTAGTTGTCCTATCTATCTGTTATACGCTGCCTTGGGTCATCTCTATGTCATGCTCATTGTTCAAGGATTCTTCCCAATGTCTGATCTATAGCCTGATCCTATCACTGTTATATCTGGTATCCATTTAATTGTGTCTCTCTTCTTTTTCCCAGTTCCTAGTCACTCTTGTGATCCGTTGGAGGATCTATTTCCTTCCTTATCACAGTATGGTTCCATTTCAGCATTTCCGGATGATGAAGACCTAGAGTTTTGACGATAGTACCTCAGGATTCACTTTCATTATTGGTGAACTCCTTTGCTTCAGTTGTCAATTATCATCTATTGGTTGACAAACTGTTGAATCCTCTCCATGTTCGACTTCAGATTACCCTTATTCACATGTCTTGGATTGTACTAGTTCTTTGGGATCCTTTATGAAGACCTTAGTTCCTCACTCATGAACTAATTTGCGCAAGACTATGTTCCATTTCTATATCCAGCTTCCAGATTTTTGAAGACTCATCATTATTGTACTGTGGCTTTGCTCCACCTTTGTAATATATGTGGTTTCTACCCGTATCATATGATGTACTCAAATATTGTAAAGGAGGTAGTGTTCTAGTAAATTGAACATAGCATCCTCAGATGTAACTTTGTATATGAAATTACTATCTATTTGTTTCAGGAACTCTCTCTGCTCCATTGGATTTCTGAGTTTCTCCAGAGTTAAATATTATAATGTATTTCAGCCATCGTTCCCCTCTGACCTCACACATTAGGGGACATCTGTTATACACCTGAGTGGCACCTCTCCGTCCGAGTGCTGATATCCCTCATGTCGGCACACAAAAGGACACTTATGGATAGAGGTTTGCCCATAACACTTCAACTTGGCTTATAATGAAATAAATTCCCTATATACCTAGCTGGTTACTTTGCCATTTTTTGCCATGTTGAGATGTATTCATGACTCTCTTTATTGACAACTCGTGCATCATTCGCGAGTATCCTTTGTAGCAAGTTGTGAATCCTTTTATTCGCGGGTTGCGCTTATACATAGTCGCGAATCATTCGCGGGTTTCCCTACTATAGACCCGCGAATGTGTATCTCAATATTAAAACATAAAAACACGCGCTAATGGGAGTTTAGTTAAGTCATTTTACTTAATCTCCCTAACTGCTATAACCTCCCTAAACTTCGAGAACTGCCTTATTTCACCCATATAAATACAGGCCTTGGGGAGGGTGTTTGATACTTACACTTGGAGAGAAACGTTATGCTAGTGGATTGTTTGCAGAAGTATTGGGAGCAGTGAAACTCAGAATCCTTTGGTGACAGAGGAGTCCTTGTCTCAGACATTTGGTTGTACTCTAAACTTTCTCATTATTGATAATAAAGAGATTACTTCTTCCATATGTGTCTCATATATCTTGGTTTGATAATTGTTTATGCTTTTATATTTCATATCTGATTTATCTAACCTGCTTATATATATATGAATCACTCTGTATCTGGAAGATTGTCTCTGAACAGGTGAAAGAGGAGTGAGCCTTGAAGACTTTAGAAGTGGAGTAGATTGGAAGAGGAATATCAAGGATCGAACTTCATTGAAAAAGTAAGTTCTTCTAACCCCCCCATTTCCTATTCTGCACTTTAGAAGTCAATTGTCTGCAAGTAATTGAGTATGTTGGTAACCCCAGACCTAGGGTTATTAGGTGCATAATCCCTTACAATACCAAGCTCTAAGATGAATCGAACCAAGGTTAGGTTGGAATTGGGAGTTTAAGATAGTAAGATATCTAGGATTTTATTGCATCACCTTTACTTATAAGTAAATAGTAGGGTAATGTAAAGTTTGTCGCATTATTTGGTCATGAAGAAAACTGGAAATTACAAGTCACATCTTGACGTTGTTCATGCAGAGGATCACTTATAAATATAATGCAATTTATAAGCTGATAAACTTCCTCTAATGAAGCTAATTAAAAAGTAAAGCTAAGATCTCTGTATAAGTTTGTTTCTTGGAAAGCCTTAGGTATGTTTCCTTACTTATAAGCAGTGTTGTAATTTTATAAATAGTAATAGCAACACACTTTAATTTCGGTAAGAGTACTAATATGCTAAATCTTAAGCTCTATTAAGGATTGGAAATAGCTTAGAGTAATGATGGAAAGAATTTTAATCTAAGTAGCAGTCATTCTTACAATAGACTTTCAATAGTGTAAAGATACTGATCATAACGACATGCATTTAAAATACTGATAAAGTTGCAACATAAATAAGGAGAAGATACTTTACCTCATAGAACCCTTGAATTTAAATAAGCAAACTTTTATTCTAGTAGTATATTTTATATTAAAAGAAGTATATCTGGATTAACGCCTTAATAAACTCTTACCGGGTCAAAATTTACATGTCAAGTCTGTAAGATCCAGAATTCCATAAAAGTTAGCAATCACTAAGTAAGCCCCAGTTAGAAAGTAACTTCTCACCTACTTGACAAAAAAAAACTATCAGAGTAATTTAGAAACAACTAACTGCAGATCATTTACATCACATATCGAAATTAAAATAGCATTAATCTATATGTGTTAAAGTTAATGGTTACTTTTGTTAACTATTTCATTCTTTCTATTAGCTGCTAGTAGTTATCTAACTACGATTATAAACATTTCATGTTATCTCAAAATTTTAAATTTTTGCGAAAATTTGGGGTTTTGACACCTTTCCCTTTCAGTACCGATCTTCTAGATCATGGCTTTAGCTGAAGGTGCAATAAACCTATTGGACATGTTTGAGAATGAGGTAGACTAGTAGCCATTCTATTAGGAATCATACCCATAGGTGGCTCTCACAAGTGGGAAGGCACCTAGGGTAGATAATATTAGGCCGATTTGAAACACTCCTAATGACCTTTTCTATAGCCATCCCATTTGCACCTTCACTCGCTTACCTGGTGGGATTGAGACCCCGTTTAGGTTTATCATTTGGAAGGCCCTTGTTCAACTTTTTGCTTCTTTGTTGGCAATGGATTTGTGGCCCTCTATTTAATAAATATTTTTTTTCGCATTTTTTGGTTTTTTTTATTTCTCATCTCAGGGCCAGTGTGTATTTTATTTATATAGAGTGTTCATCTCATTTTTACTCTTTAACTGTAATAAATCACTTAATGCATTCATGTAGCACTAGTTATTTGATTTAACAACATATATAGATATTGATATCATTGATTTGAGCATCCCCTTTATTAACCCTATTGTACAATTGCATAATTGGATTATGGGTCTTAAATCATGTCACAATTTCTCCTCTACGGTACTCTTGTAGGCTTCGAGGAAATCCCCCCATTTTATAGGATATATGGTTGGACTATTAGTCCACCTTAGTGCATGATAAATCAAAAACCTTCATCCCTTCCTAATTCCTTTCTAGGATCCTCAGATTTAGGCTCCTTTGACATCATGAAGTTCAAGGGGAAGACAAGTAAGGACCCCCAGAATCATATCATGTCCTTTCATCTATGGTGCTTTTTCAATAACATCGTTGATGATTCAATATATTTATGTTTGTTCCAAAGGAGCTTGACTGAAGTGGTCACTAAGTGATACATCGAGTAGCCATCTCAGACACATCCCGATTTTGTGTCCCTAACTTCCATTTTTTGACCATTTTCCAGCTACTCATATGTTATGATGAGGGAGCTGAGATCCTCCTATCCTATCTCTAAAAATAATCTACTCATATTATAGATCATATTCATGATTGGTGACAATGAAGGATTATTTGTAAGATGGATTCTGTTAAAAGTTGCTTTGGATAAGAGGATAAGAACTATACAAATCCTAAATTCCAAAATAGTGGTTGGATGGTTTAAAGGATTTGCTCAAATCAATATTTTTAGCATTATCGCATATTCTTTAAATAATAAGAGAAGCAAGAGAGGCATTCGATTCTAATTTATATAGAGAATTCAATTGTAAGGTCGATTATCTTGCAAATGAGATTTTTGATCTACAAGAAATTTCATTAGTATGTGAGGAATTCCAAGGGAAACAAGCATTTCCAAAATAGGAGATATGTGTGATACGATTCAAGTTATGTTTTGTTTTTAACTTTATTTGGGGTCTAGTAGTAGATTTTTTATGATGTATATAATAGTACTATATATAAAATATGGACTGTAGCTTTTTTGGGGAAGGTACTTTCACTTATAAATAATGGCATCCAAAGTGGATAAGAGAGGTTTACGTTGCATAGGGAATCATGGAGAACTTCCAAGGTAAACATGGCAACGGGGGACTGGACCAAGTCATCCACAACACTATGGTTAGGAGTGGCTCTAATGTTGGAGTTATGAGTAATACGATGCAAAAGGATCTTCAAGATCTCTAGGATGGGATCCACATTAGGCGTGGTAGGTGCAATAGTCCTTCAGGTAGGGGATGATCCTTCTCCTTATTGGGATTAGGGGTTTTCTTTGACATATCATATTGGTTACACCAAGATTGTAAATTGATGTTGACGAAGGCCATGTAAATGTTCTAGAAGGAAGGGTCATTGGCATGACCTGATGTAGATGGTTGGGAAGGGTGAGGCATCATTGGTTATGTTGTAACTACCCCTTGTGATGGGAAGGGGTTTTACAGGACCATAGGTTGGGATGTGGTTGGATGAGGTGGTGGAGTGCCAATTTTCCCATTGGGTGGCATTAGTAGCTTCATGTTTTTGGACTCATCCAATAGTTGGTGAGCCTTCGTAAGGTGAGAACAATGATGAGTATTATATCCATAACCTCAACAAAAGGAACATGAATGGTTAGTATATAATTAGGGGTTGTTACCCTATTTGGGGGGCTTATTGGGATCCTGATTTGCATGGTTTATATTGCCTCCAATGTTGGTAAGAGGATTGGTGGGTGGGACCCCACCATCCTATTGTTGATTATTACCCTTGTTCTTCCTCGTGTTCTTCTTCTTGTTCATATTAGGTTGAGCTTGTTGGTTATTGGGAACGGGTTGGGCAAGCATGTTTTGTTGAACATAGACTTTCCAATGAGAGAACAATGATGTGAGCCATGAAATGTGGTTGCATTGGAGGGGATGGTGGTAGGATATGGAATGGGTAATAAGGGTTAGTGGATAGAGGGGCTACGTATCATGTAGAAACACCGCCAAACATAGTGCCACTACTTGTTTCTTCATGTTAGGATGAGCATGAAGAGTCAGAGGAGTCATACTGTGCCATGGGTGGTCCCAAATGACAACACTCCAATTTCCATGCATATAAGAGCTTTGAATGGGAGGAAATTGATGGTATGGGTTTGGATAAGATGCTACGACACCAACAATGCCATTTAGAGAGTGGGATGTCACCAACGAATAATGACATGTGGATTCAATTTAGGGAGAATCAAGAATGTTATTGTATAGGTAGTTGGATTGAGCATAGATGATATCATACTGTTGAGCTTTAGGATCACTTCCTTTTCAATTTGAAAATTTTTTGAGGCTATTTCCTTGGATGTGGAGGGCATAAGGGATTCTAGAAACCGATATAGGAAGGTCCAGTCATTGAGCTTGATCTTACAAAGCAAATAGTTTGGCTTAGTTTTTTGTACATAAATTATAAGGAGGATTCAAATACAAGATTGATCCTGCACCACATCTACCTGGAACCTCTTGACAAGAACTATAAAAAAATCCGCAAGCTTCATTTTGATTAATATAATGTTATTTAAGGATACTCACATGCTTTTTTTTCTTTCCCTCCTACATTCTACAAAGGATACCTCGATTTGATGTGCAACCATGAAAGGATTCCTTTATATTTTTTGTTCCTATTCATCCATAAGCCTCGCAACACATAACAAGGAAGATCTATAAACTAAGTAACTACATTATCTTTGAACCATGTCTAAAAGCATTGAAATAATGTATTTTGTCTCCAAATACCTAAACACTTTAAGGATTGTAAAACTTCAAGCTCGACAACCAAAGAAAAAGTACATGTAGTAAAGAGGTTATCCATTGTTTCCCATTATGAGGTGCAAATTATACATGTGTTAAGACCTTGCCAATTTTGCTTTTGTCATCCATTATCCCATGTCAATATATTGTTAGACAATGCTAGCCATGAAAAAATGTGAATTTTCATGAGACATGATAACTTCCACACCATCGTCGGGTTGTCTCTTGGAGGATTTAGATATGTTAATCCCTTGTACCCAAGCTTGGCTATGAGGATATCTGTAGCTCTATTCCAAGGCCACCTTAATTCATCATCAATATTTTGCAACCAAAAAACACTTTGTGTGGGTGAAGATGTAAATTGAGACCATTCTTCTACTAGAGCCCCATGTAGATTTAGCTCCTCGAAAAACAACTAATTATGCAACCATCTATTGGGTGCTATTTCAATCCTA
Organism: Pseudotsuga menziesii; assembly: GCA_001517045.1. Classification (NCBI taxonomy): domain Eukaryota; kingdom Viridiplantae; phylum Streptophyta; class Pinopsida; order Pinales; family Pinaceae; genus Pseudotsuga; species Pseudotsuga menziesii. Next base: position 142,429 of record LPNX010534401.1, on the reverse strand, counting down.
ACATTTGTAAGATGTGTTAGACCTTGTGAATGGAGAATAGTTTTTAGATCTTTTGATAATTGATCATTTCCAAAGGAGTCTATCCCAAGGGTCCTCACCAAGTTTGACTCAATCTCTCTTGAATTTCCATGCCACCCATCTACCCAAAACGAGGAATGCTTAGACCAATCCTTTCCAAATCATTCATTTATTCTATCATCTATTCTTATTCAATTATTATATATTTGTCCTATATGGATCTATGTCCTTTGTCCTTCTTATGTTGGATATTTGTTCAAAGAGTTTCTTGAAGTTTAGAAGTTGTTCCAAGCTAGCACTAAGATATTGTGGGAATTTGAAGTGATTGATTTCATAGGGTCAATTGCATATAAACTTCAATTTCCTAATACTGTTGAAGCTTTGATGTTTTATATGTTTATTTTCTTAAGAAATATGTACATGATCATAACCATGTGGTTTATTGGGATGTAATCCAAGTGGAACCATATGGAAGGTTCCAAACAAATCCACTACACATCTTCAATAAGAAAGTAGAACTGCTCCAAAATCGAGCCATCAGATGGGTAAAGTTGTAATGGAAGAACTTTGGTCTTGATGAGGTTACATGAGAGTTGGGCGATACCATAGGGGAGGCATACCCATTTTTGTTATAATTTTAAGAAGCACCAAGGTCAATGCTATTACAAGGGGAAGGGGAGTATAATACCCTGGTTTGACCCTTGGAAGATATGGATCAAACAATGTATAAATCATAAATGAAAGTATATAATCATGGGATTCAAGGAATGTGTGCTTAAATAAATGGCCCACTTGTAAATGATTTAAATATGCTAGTATGGATCCCTGGTGCAGTAATTAGAGCTAAGGATTGACTAATGAATGGCTAGGCATGCATGTTGTAAATATACTTATATGGACCACGTGGTAAGCTTGTAGCGGTGAACTTGAATAATGTAATAATAATGTTGGATGATAATAATAATGGTTCAGGACGACTGTGTAGAGAATGAGAGGGGATATGATTCCACTAGAGGAGAAGAGGAAAGGGGGTCTATGTGAAATTAAATCCTATATTCCCAAGTGTCAACCTTATAACTCAATTATTTCCATCATGTGCCTTAAATAAAGCCATCCACCTTGTTTGACTTATCAAACCAATCATCGAATTCATGTAAGTGGTTGGTGGGGAAAGTCTTCTCATGTAGGTATGCAAGCATGGGTTTAGTACAATCATTATGTGAAATGTAAGAGTCCTGCATTCCTCTTATCAAAAGTAATGGATCATCCATCATTTCTCATTTCCATTCACTCTATCATTCATTCCATCATTCTTAGGTTAATTATTTAGACTACTCATGATATGATCTCAATTGCTCGCCATGAAAAATCTAGAAAATAACTTAAGTCAACACTATGAAGAGGAAATTGTATACATTGGATGGATGGTGGATGACTATAGGTGAGCAAAGAGGTTGGACAAGTTAGGAAACCATCATCCAATGTGTGTTTGCTACTCTTGGATGTTTGAGAGACATGTATTGTGCTTGCAAGAAACTTCCATAAATCACATATCATATTGTACTCTTTCTACCCACACAGAAGAGCATTAGAGGGAAGAATATCTTCGAGGGATTGTTGAGCATAGAAAAAGAAGATCTCCCTTGTGTTGTGTGGGGCAATTAAAGAATGGCATGGTTGTTTGATGGTTGGATGAGATGACTAGAGTGATTTGTAATGAGTAGATTGGTTGAGCATGAGAGCAAATGGTTACATTGAGAGAGAGAGAGAGAGAGAGAGAGAGAGAGAGAGAGAAGCACATTGATTGATTCCTTCGCCCAAGTGGCCTCATAGTTAGACTCAGGGGTGGTATTTTAGTGGATACTTATAGTTGGGTGGAAAATTGCTCATATACAACTAGTTTATGTGACCAAATTATGTTAAAAAAGATAAGTTCCTTAATGTTGTTGATGAATATGTAATTTTTAGTTTTTAAATATTGAATGTGATTATGCTTAAATTTGGTCATGGGCATTGATTGCCATGAATTCTTGTTAGTCTATGCTTGTTTATTTCTCTTGCATATTGATTATTCATATCGTGCATGCATTTTATTAAATTTGGATTCTCCTTGGCTCGATTTTTTTTAAGTTGTTATTATGGGGATATGGTCTCTTAGGGCTGTAATTTGGACATTGTATCATAGCTACCCATCTCGTGGCTAACATTGTTAAGTGGGGATGCTACATGTTGCAAGCTGCAAATTACATAGTTGAATTTTAAATATGAGAGGATATCAACCATTATGTTAATAGGAGGCACCACTCCCTTGTGATTACCCCCACTTACATAAGGTTCATGGTATATTGGAGCTTATATGTTGTTGTGGGTAATACCTCCCAACCAATATGGGATTAATTTTTTGTATAAAGAGATATTTATGTCATAAAAATAATTCCAAAATACACAAATTGTATGCTTAAACCTTCTATTGCTGAGTAAAGCTACATATAGGACAAAAGGAGCCCTTTGGCTGGTCTGCCGCTAGGGAAACTAGGCCATCCAAGAGGATCAAAATCCAAGAAAGAACAAAGTTGAACTGGTAGGAAGAAGCTTGCCCTAAAAGAATGGGAAACTAGTGCTCCCCCATGCCCCCCCCTCTTCTAAACACAATACCATCTTAATGTTTAAAATAGTAAAAGGAAAAGTTTGACTACAACCTAGAGTATGAGCATAAACTAACTATGGATTAACATAAGCAAAAAAGTTAGAAATGACTAGAGTAGATCCAACATTCAAGGATATGGAAATTTGGTTTGAAGCCTTCCCATCGGACCAGTTCTTCTTCACCTGAAGAAAGGTTTCTATCGCGTCTGTGAGGAGGCCCAATTTGCTGTGCAGGTCTTCAATATGAATTCTCATAACTCAAATTGCTAGGAGAATTCCAACTCTCAAGTGGTCTCGTTCCATTAAAGCTCGCACAAGGAGATTCTTCATGACCTAATGAGGATCAATCACCTTTCCTTCTTCCTACTAACTAACTTGTTGCAAAACAAATTGTTCATCCACATCTTCAATTTCCTTGTGAATGGATCTTCCCAAGATAGCAACCATCTGCTTCCCCGCCTCTTTTGCTTTGAGTTCTCTGGTGAAGTGACATGTTAACACCTCCCCCATGAAGCAAGTAAGAAAACTACTAACAAAGAGATTGATGTATCTCCAATAAATGACTCAGCTCCTCAATACCATTCACCTTTGAATGGAGCAATAAAGAACTCCTATAGAACCTCAAACCCACCTATAAAACACTATGCCAGAACTTAAAGGACCTATACCTCGCTTCCCCAGCTAGTATCGTTGGTGCTCCATAGGGTGGTAGCTTGCCGATGAGACTAGGGGTAGTTGCTCCTCATAAACTATAAAACCATCTTCATTAAGCCCTGTATCTTCATACATCACCGTCTCCACCACGTGAATGATTGACCAATGACCAATTGACACCCACATTAAAGAGAACTCTAAAGTATTATTAGTAAGAAAATGATTATTATTATTATTATTTGGTATAAAAGAATTGAGAAAACCAAATAATAATAGACATTTTCACATCACAACTATGTTAGAGCAAAACCCACCTTATAGTTATTTTTTATTAACATATAGATCATTATGTTAAATAAAAAAGAAGAAGCGAAACTCAAACTTATGATAAAAGAATGGACTTCACCGTGGAAAACACTTATGCTACAAGGCCTTAGCGTGTGAGCAGTGAGACATTCTATTCGAAGCTCTCAAATTGAGTGGAACTGGGTAGGAAGAAATTTGTTATTCGCAGAGTCAAGTTAGGATAGAAGAACGAACAACGGGTGAAAACATGGTGGAACCTCCGGTTAGACTTATCAATTTCGTCTTTGAACAGCAGGCAAGTACTCGATGCTGCTTCTTCGTTTATTTCCCTGTTCAATTTTTGGTAAATATATCGATGTGGGTTCAGTTTTAAAATAAAGAAATGAATACAGTTGGAGGAGTTCAAGGAGAAGCATGGAGCGCGGGTAGAGGACAGGACGGTTTAAAGAGACAGACCGCTGTACGAGGTAGGTCTCACAGATTTTCCCATGTTTAATATTTGAACATTGTGTACTTTTTCAAAATCAAACTTTTTCGACCGTCTCTCCTTTCAGAAACTATTGAACATTTTGAACCTTGTTTCTATGCCAAAAAAGGCATTCTTGGGCTAACATAATAGAATGGAATATAATATTATTAAAATGTCTACGAGTCCAACTTGAGTTCAACTGGCCTACGGGCGAAATGTTAAAACAACTTATATTTAATGAAACATTTCTTCTAGAGATGAAAGAAAATTGAAATTTGTGGAAAAGACAATATCCAATAGTTAGATATTGAGAAGTTGAGCACTACTCGTTTAGATTTGACCTCAATGGTGGGTCATCTCCACCTTTTCTTTTCTACATATCGACATGCCCTGCTCTCCCATTCCTCTTTGGGTTCCTTCCATCTTCTTGTCCCATATTTTAGTCTAGGTGAACCAGTTCTTATCTCCCTGTCTCACATCTTGGTCTATGTAATACTGATGCTTCTTCTGGGTGTTTCTTTTACGTTTTCCCCTTATAAGTGCGTTTTGAACTCTTTCCTATTTACTGGGCAGCTTTCTTGCACTATATTCCAGTTGTTAAACCACTTCTTACATTGCAGTTCCCATATTTTTTCCCTTCTTTTTAGGTCATCCTAGTGGATTTTGCTGGGTATAATTTTGCTGCCCATGTGTGCCACTTTTTGATTGTATAATATTAGCTTCTTTTACCCCCTTGAGTTATATTGGGCGTAAACCTGTTTTTTCTAGAAGTATCTCATATCTAGTGGTTACCTATATCCCGAGAAAGGTTGTTATTAAATATTCTGCAATCTCTGCTTCTTGTTTCATTTGTTTGTACTATGTAGTTATGCTTGTCTTCCATACCTCATGCCGGTGTAGCAGCATTGGTGTTATGAGTGTTTGGAAGAGGGAGCTTTACATGCCCCCAATCCCAAATCTCTGCTATCTTGCATTTGATTTGAAGTCATAAAATTGCCTTCCACCTACCTTGGTCCTCTGATCAAAATATTTTTGAAGGGGTTTTCAGAGGAGATTTCTTTTTCCAAAGGAGTTTTTTTACAAGGTATTTTTCTTCTTATTTATTTCCAAGGGTTACATTCAAAGAGTTTTTTCCCAAGGTGCTTTGCCCAAATATTTTGTGTTCGAAAGTATTTTTGCAAAGGAGTTATTTCTTTACAAGGGTTTTTTTCATATTTTTTTTTCCAAGGTATTTTTGCAAAGTAGGTTATTTCTTTGCAATGGGTTTTTCCAAAGAGCTTTTTTCGCAAAAATGTATTTTTCTTCTTATTTATTTCCAAGAGGTACATTCAAAGAGTTTTTTTCCAAGGCACTTTTGCAAAAAAAATTGTATTCTAAGGTATTTTTACAAAGGAGTTATTTCTTTGCCAGGGGTTTTTTCAAAGAGCTTTTTCTTCCAAGGTACTTTTGCAAAGTAGGTTATTTCTTTGCAATGGGTTTTTCTAAAGAGTTTTTTTGCAAGGTAGTTTTGCAAAGGAGGCTTTTTTTCCAAAATATTTTTATAAGTTGTTTTTTAAAAGAAGGTTTTTTTTCAAAGTATTTTTTCAAAGAGGTTTTTTTTTTCCAATGGTTTTACAAAGAATATTTCTTTGCAAGGTGTTCTTATTTTTTTCCAAGGGTTTTTAACAAGGAGATTAAACAATCATGCGCAATAAGAGAAACTTTTAAAAAAAAGTGATTGTAAACGTAATGACAATGCTAATAGGGAAAAACAAAAACTCAAAAATAGAGCCAAAAGAGCAAGGATTGCAGAAATGAAAGACAAAATTGAATATATATAAGAATAGATTTACATGAAACTATTGATGAAATGTAAATTGAAAATATGGTACAAGAAGAACAAATGGAAGTTGAAGAGACCATTGTTGAAGATGTAAATAGTGATTTACATGCTAATGTTGATGAAGTCAATATTGAAGATCAAAATCAAGATCCAGAAATTGGACCTGGTATGTATATATCATGTATTTTCCAAATTCATTTTTTATGATGAATTGTATTTTTGGATATATGTTAAATTAAATTTAACTTGATGTATAGGTATTTTCACCATTGATGATGAAATGTTAGAAGACATTGATTGCGACAAATATCGAAAAAAAATACCCATACCTGTTGCACGATATCGTGCTACAAAAATTTATGATGATATTCTCAAGGATTGTTCAATAGTAGGACAAGCACAAATTTTGAGATGTTTATTGGTGTCCAAGAAGTTAGAAGGTGCTACGTCATTATTGGGTATTCACAAGGCAACAAAAGAGCCGAAACTAAAATATAATGTCATAGAAAATATAGGTGATGCAATAAAAAAATTTGGAAAATCTAGAAAGAAAGATACCAGTGCTGCACATAGAACAATTTAGACAACAATTGTTTCAACTAGTACTAGACAAAAATGTTTGACAACACAACTAGCATAAGCAACTGGAACCTCAAGAAAGACATTATACAAACATAGCAAATTCAGAATGCAAATAGATGAAAATGATGAACTTGCTTGATGGTCAATTATTTGTAGACAACCTTAAAAAGATAGAATGGCAGAAGGTGTTAAAGATATTGTACAGAAATAATGGTTGGAACATGCTCGAGTTTCACCAAATTCAAGGGATGTGATACGACAAAGAGTATTGTAAAATGTATATGAAATCCATCCAAAACATATAATGGAAATGACATAAGTACAATTGTTCAATAAATTAAAGAAGGATCATCACGGGATTAATATGTCAATCACTACATTTGTGCAACAAAAACCATGATATGTTAGACCTATTACTATACATGATACATGTTGTTTTCGTTATCATGTGCAATTTCAATTATATTATGACATGTTTCTTGAATGTGGTAAAATCATGAATTTGGTAAAATGTTTTGGGCAAATTCACCACCCCCACCCACAATAGGTGAATTCATATCTCAAACTCTGTGAGAGAAATCATGATGAAGTATTTTATAATAAGAAATGTGTCAAAGAAAAACATTGTCATCATTTTGGATATATGGTTTTATTCCACAATAAACACCCTATCGATAATGATCATTCTCTTTCAAATGTAACCGTTGATTAGAGAATATATGAATACAACAATTATTCTACAAGTTCTAGTGATGCACATTCCAAAAGAATTGATTTGTGAGAAGATAAAATATGTGTGACAGATTTTCTCAAGAAATTTGAAAGTAAAATTTATAAATACACCAAGTATTCACATAGAGAATTATGGCAAGACCTTCAATTCAAACATTCCCGTGAAATTTTTCCAGCCGAAACAATTTTGTCTGTGGTTGATTTTGCAGAAAGCTACACATTTGCTGCACAAAAAGAGATTCAAAGTGAATACTATCATTTTGACCACGTTTTGATATTTGTCCATATTCTATATAGACATTCCCAATAGGATGTTGATGGCATTGAAAGCACATTTGAAAATCAAGATGTGATTAAAGACTATCACTTTTATATCAGTGATGATTGTACACACGATAGACAATTTTTTCAACATTGTATTTAAAAAAAATTCTATGATTCACTAAAAAGGTGTGAAGCTAAATTCAATGAACATTGGATATGGTCGGATGGATGTGCGGGACAATTCAAATATTCATGATCATTTTTTTGGTTATGTCGACTTCATAAAGCATTGAACATTAAACATCGCTGGAATTTCTTTGAAACTGGACATGGAAAATGTGAACATGATGGTGCGGCAGCATGCATAAAAAGAGCACTTCGAAGATGGAAAATGAACCATTCTTCTAGACAATTCAATTCAGCTGCAGAGGTTGTCCAATGGTGTAAATCACATCTACGATATGATTGTAGTCAACAATCAAAAGATGTGTGCAGGTATGTACACGATTTTTTTAATTTATATTAATTGTCAATTTTAAAAAATGTATGTACTAACATTGAAGTATATGTACACTAACATTAAAAGTTGTATTTTGTGATTTATCATTTATTGTGTAGTTTTTTTTGTCTTGTTGGGGTCCAAGGTATAGATAGATCAATACCATATGAGGCTAGCACCATACATGAGACTATAGAACTTCACTTTATTCAAACAAAAGCCTTCCAAAACGCGTTTTCATTTGATAGTAGAAAGCAATCATGTTTTTGTCATATTTGCACTGAAAATGTTGAATCTATAGAAGTTTATGAAAATATAACGAACAACTACGTAAAATATTGGAAACACACAGAGATTAATCCTAAAGGGAAAATGCCACTAGCAAGTGTAGAAGAATTAGAATCAGAAGAAATAGAAATATCATATGATGGTGATAGAATTTTAGATCTTGTTAGAGAAGGTAATGATCTTGTTAATTGTTCATTGTTGTCCATCAGTTTATGTGTATATAGTCAATTTAATTGACTTAAAAACTCTAACGCCAATTGTAATTTGCACATGAGATATTTTCGTTGTGATTGCACCTTTAGACAATGATGAAAATGTAAAATATTATTTGATGTGATGCACTGAAGAAAATATGAAGTTATTGGAGGACTATGATAACAACGGATTTACATACGAGAGAGTATCCATCATTTTAAAATGTTATTTTTTGCAGCAGACCCGAATGACTGAATTTTATGTCTAATTTCAGGATTATGAACCTGATGTTATATGTTGTCAGTATAGTCATTTAGTATGTGCATCTCGAATAAAATTGGTACAAGTTTCATCGAAAAAAAACTTAAAAAATAGAAAATGGAAGTCCAAATATGACCATGAACATATAATTGAGGACGACATTCCATTGTGATGTTTTTAACTATATCGTTTCTTGTTTTATGTTAAGATTGTCTATCATGCTCAAAGATGGATTTATGTTTTAGAATTCAGAATCATTGTGTACTTAGTCATTTAGTATGTTACCTTATTAGAATTCAGAATTGAACTTTAATTTATTAGAATTCATAATCAAGTTGCTAATGTTACCTTAGTAATAAAAAATATTCCATGTAAGGAAGAGGCATATTGCCAAGGGCAAGTAATAAATTAAAGTTCTATGATGATAGATAATATTCTAATTATGTGTATGACCATTATCTAAACTTTGATTGTGAATAGAAGGTGTGAGTTAGGAATATGATTTAAATGTGCAATATTTCAATGTTGGGGTTCCTTTGAATTCAATAATTTGATAATGCACCTATCAATTCTTCCTAACATTTCCTAACATTCATTCTCAGCATCTCAACACTAAAAATATTTTACATCTACTAACATACATAAATTTAATAATACATACATTCATTCTAAACATTAAATTGCCCCTATCAAAACTTCCTAATATTCCTAACATTTCCTAACATTCCCCACATTCATTCCTAACATTCCCAACATTCATTATTAACATTAGATTGCGCCTATCAAAACTTCTAAACATTCATTCTCAACATCTCAACACTAAAAATATTTTACATCTACAAACATACATAAATTTAATAATAAATACATTCATAAATTTAATAATACATACATGCATTCTTAACATTAGATTGCACCTATGAAAACTTCCTAACATTCATTCTCAACATCTCAGCACTGAAAATATTTTACATCTACAAACATACATAAATTTAATAATACATACATTCATAATATGTAAGTTCAATATGCATGCATATAATTCAAAAA
>LPNX010534401.1:81751-132604 GCA_001517045.1 Pseudotsuga menziesii | reverse complement strand
TCCAAAAAAACAATCATGAACATGTGAGTTCAATGTACATATGTATAATCCAAAAATAAAGCTCCTCGATGTCCAAAACAACTACAATATATATATCAACAAAAAAGGAAGCTCCTCAATGTCCAAAACAACTACAATATATATACCAACCAAAAAAGAAAAATATAAATATTTCTCTAAATGGATGTCTAGCACTATCCTCCACTAGAGTCTTCCCTTGGACTCATAACAACCTGCAACATGTATAAAAATAGATTATGAATAGCATAAATTATTTAAACAATTTTAAACTAAAATCAAAACATTGAAATATTAAACTAATATCGAAGAACAATTCAATTATTAACAAAATTACCTCAAATTCTCTATCATCCACTGGAGTCTTCCCTTTGCCTCTAAAAGGTGGAGGATACCCAAGTTGCAACATGTATAAAAGCAATTTATGAATCTTACAAATTATTTAAACTATTTTAAACTAAATTCAAAAAATTAAATTATTAAACTTACAATTCCACCACTATCATCCAGTGGAGTCTTCCCTTTTCCTCGAAAAGATCGAAGAGACCCAAGCTTCAATATATATAAAATCAATTTACAAATGTCAAAAATTATTTAAACTATTTAAACTTATATATCAAATAACAGTTCAATTATGAACAAAATTACCTCGGTGCCAATATCCACATCCATCAGAGAACCTATACATTCACCGCCCATTTCAATATGTTCTCTTCCCTTAAAATTTAAATTTTGTCAATATATAAATCATAGTGCAAGCAAAAAAAACTAAGCTTAAGCAATTAACTTAAAACCGAAACAAACCAAAAAAGAAAATCATTAGCTCATAATAGATGGAAAATCATCTAAAAAGTTTGAATCTAAAGAAACGTGCATGGATAAGTCAAATTAATAATAAGATACATAGTTAAATTTAAAAAAAAAAAAGAGATAAAATATCTTTCGAACATAAATATAAATATGTAAGTAATAAATATACCTCTCCAAAATTCTCTTCTACATTTCCAACATTTTGACTAGTGGAGACTCTAAAATTATGTTTATCTAATAGTCGAGAAAACTGAAACCAATAATCATTTACGTAATGTATTTATTAATATACATCAAAGAAGAATAATATCATACATAGATATAATGTAACAAAAAATTCAATTCAAAATAAATAAATTAATTAAATAGATTGAAAGTACACAAACCTCTCCTATACTTGATGTGTCATTAGATATTCTATCCGAAGCTATATCATGACAAACCTTGGCATAAGCCTTTAGATCTTCAATGCCCATTCGATCTAACTCATCATTTTTTTTGTAAACACAATTTTTCCAAATAGTGGCTCGAGCCTTCTCTCAACTCAATCCAACATCAACTCCTACAAATGCTGAAGTTAAACCTTTGACAACATTATGTCTTGCATTTGTCCCAACTTGTGATGTGGGATCCATCTCTGATTTGTAAGTCACAAGCCTAGGTGGGCGAGATATCTGATGTGGAGGTCAAACAGTGTTGGGATATCTAAGAGCACATTTTGGATTGCATATACTCCCCTTTCCAACTCCATACAACCTGGAATGAATATCAGTATAGTATGGATTCATATTTTTAAAAAATTCGGCATAAAAAACCTAGCAAAATAATTAGGAACTTCATCGTTCCATGGAAACAGACCATATGATGCAAGGAACCGATCATATAAATAATGTGCAAGTTTAGGGTGCTTAAAATATTGCACTTTCAATGATTTGTGATTTAGGACCTCTTTGAAGTTAAACATTGAGTTGGCATGTTCTCTGGTCACTCTCTCCTTCACAACAACCCACTTGTCTGGACCCATCACTTATGCCTTTCTTCTCTACATCAAGTCAACAAAACCATCTATTGATGGTCCAAGATCCTCATATACCTCAATGAAATTTTGTAATGATTGCAAAACCATATCTATACTTTGTTTGTTCTTTGGAGCGAGATCCAAAATAGAAAGATCATTTTGTAGCTTGTCATAGTGAGCTCTGCAGATTTCAAGGGTCGTTTGTTGAATACCACTTTCCAATGGAATCTCCTCCGGTAAATCAAATGTATAAGTCGTAATGGGTGTACAGCCCTCATCCATTTGAACATATTGCGTCCTATAATGACCTTCGTCACCCTGTGTAAGATGAAAAGTCTCTTGCGAACCTTGCTCTGCATCCGTGCTTGTCTCCTATACAGAAGGTCGAGATCGACGTTCACCCGCAAAGGATAAGGGGGAATCATCTCTACCACTATCACCTCATCGATGATCGGATGAATGTGAACTGTACAATAAGCTTGAATCTCAAGATGAAGTCAACAACCTTCGATTATCATTTGGGAGACCAACTCCCAAAGAATGTGATGACCTCCTACGCTTTTGTCTCAAAGGATGCTCTCTTTCCATTTCATATGATATCTACAATTTTACACAAATATCAACTCACAACATATTCAAATTCTACATGTTAATTCCTCAAATTCAAAGACCTAGCTACTAAAAAAAACTAAGTTTTTAATAAGGACCTAGATATACCTAATATTATCTAATAGTTCTTAAAATGAATATAGCTAATTTATTTTTGGATGGATAAGAAATTAATGTGCCATTTTTTGTGTTTTTGATGTTTTAAATGAATGGAACCAATATGGTCAAATATTAAATAAAAATTACATTTCTTTACATCAAGGAATCAATTCATGAACATGTTAACTCTTAATTTAAATTCTAAATTAATAACTTATTTGATATTTTAATAATTTAAACATAAATTAGAGTCTACAAATATTTTCATTGTTCCACATGGACAAAGTTCATGCACTTTGTCCTTGTGGACATTAACTATCGAATGATACATGTGGCTAATAGTACATACCTTGAACAAGAAACAAGTAAAATCATTACTACTTCCGCTTCCTCTAGATTTTATGTGTAGATATTAGTCATGGAGTAAATGGAGCTATAGATGTGATCAATCATATCTATAACTCCAATTACTCTGCGGCCCATATCTAGAAATAAATACAAATGACCCTTCTTTAATTTTTTATTAGAAGGCATACCTTTTTTATTTTTCGCTGCTGAAATACACTGACAAACCAACCTCGAGTGTTTGAAGCCGAACAACGAAGGAAGCAAAACAAACCGACCACCGAAAAAATGAATGTTACCTGCTAACAATGTACAAAAAATTATAGCATGAAAAGTGTAATCATCATCATTTTCATATTACTTTATATTGATACAGGTTGTAAGTAGCTCAACTTAGAGCTCAGGTGTAAGTAGTTTACCTTATATATATTATTTCTATAACCCTTTGTATATGTTAAATCTTAAGCACAAACAGATCTTACTTTTATGAATGCAGAGTTGATTTACGGATATTTATGGGTTTTGATACTCAAATCAATCAGTACAATGTCCTAATATAATGGTAAGTATAAACTTTAACTAATAAACATTATACAGGCTATTTGTGGTTCTTTTATGACATAGATTAATGGGAATGATACCAACCTCACAGTGTAATAATAATTGTTATTTGTAATATTTTATATTTTATATTAAAAATACATAGATCAAACGGATTGGTAATCATAATTACAGGTTAAATTCCCTTGTTATTTATACTATAATAATACATTCCACTGTTTTAATGATTATGACTATCCTGTACTTGTCACATAATATGAAACACGTAAAACTATAAGTAGCTACATGCACATAAACCAAATTAAACTAAGTTGTAATTATTTGCTAACCCCTATAGAACTCTAATGAATGAGCTTTTGAATATCTCATCCGAGGTTAATTTATTGGAATAACTGAAGGCCTAGCTTGTTCAGCCTCACGAAATGAGCCTCCGATGGAAGACTTCTACGCACATACATGGACAGAGTTCATGAACGTTGTCCACGTGAACTTTGTCTGTGAGGAAGGTGATGATGTCACGTATGTTTTGTTTGTTTCCCTAACTGACTCTTCATTCTGGAAAAAATATCAGAACACCAAAAATGACATGAATATCTTTAAATGCACACATATTCTTCCACTTTCCTTCATTCCAAATTGTACCTCTGAATATTAAATCCAAAGCAAAAATATAGCAATAATTGTAACTTTGTTACGCAAATCCTAAAATATCATATTTTGGCTTTGATATCCAAATATTATAATATTATTAGGTCCATCAAATCTTAATACTTAGATTTTTTTTGTTTATGATTTATATAAAAAAAACTTAAAACCCTTCTGCTAAGTAAATCCAAAGCCAAAATATACCTATAATTGTAACTTTGATATGCAAATACTAAAATATCATATTTTGACTTTGATAAAATATTATAATATTGTTAGGTCCATCTAATCTCAATACTTACATTTTTTTTGTTTATGATTTATATAAAAACAACTTAAAACCTTTATGCTAAGTAAAGTGTCCATGGATAGAGTTCATGAACAACTTCCTTATAATACATGTACAATAAACTTTAATATCATAAATATAAACATAACTTTTAATTTTTTATTAATCACACAAGTCTGCACTTCAACAAATTTAATTCCTATCCGATAAAATTAAAATGAATCTACCTTTCTCATCATATTGCATACCTAATACTTTACACAATCATACTATGAAATTAAAAAAGAACTACGACGAATATGAAATTTAAGCCATTGGCTACAGAAAGCCATGAATCTCTTTGTTGAGCATTCGCATTATAAAAAAATTAATGGAAGAGAGAATACCTATCGAGAGGAGGCCAGACCACAAATAGAACTCAACGAATATATCACGAACAGACCCTCCATGAATAGACCACATACAGACCTCCACGAAAAAACCTCTCGACAGCTCTCTACATCGAGAGGAGGCGAGAAGGGTGCTAGGGATGGTGGCGGACGTCCATGATGTCAACACATGACAGGAGGGACTGCAAATGGGTGGGGGGACAGGAAACCAGGTGGGAAGATGGGCGATGGGCGACTAGGAGGGTGGCAGGACAGGGATGACGGGTGACCAAGCGGAACGTGCATGACAGGAATGACGGGCGACCAGGTGGGTGGCGGGACAAGCACGATGGGAGAACAAGAGGGTGGTGGATGATAGGAGATGACAAAAAGTAGAAAACATGAGAATGGGGTCGCAACTGACCTTTTATGTAGAATAATTATTCAGCCGAACAGGTATTCGGCTAAACAATTATTTGGCCAAAAAAAATTTCGTCCAAACAATTGTTCAACCAAATAAACATAGAACCACTGGTCAAAATTTGGCCGGATATGCGTTCCATCAATTTAAACAGTTCATCATTAAATAGTATTTGGCTGAATAAAGGATTAATTATTCAGCCGAATAACTATAGTTATTTGGCCAAATAAAAACGTTATTCAGTCAAATAAATATAGTTATTTGGTTGAATAAATTCCGCTATGTTGCTGGGGCACGCGATTCTCATGGAAGTGTCACCCAACTTTGCATTTTCACCCACATTCAATCCATGAAATCAACCTCAATCATTGATCTATATCAAGCCTTCATCTCAGTCATTGAAAAATGTATCCCTTTAACCAATTTTGTTGATTTCAAAAGTTATTTTCCATGATCATGTTGAATCAGGGAAATGCACATCCACCATCGATCTGACTCCACCTTCAATCTTAGTTGTTGAAAGATGTAGCCCTTTAACCAATTTGACAGATCTGAGATATTTTATTCATTCGTCCAAGTTAAAACAATGGAATTGTTTAGGAATTTAGATCTGTATCTGTCATGAATCTCAGCCATTGAAAACTACAACCTTTACCCGATCTCGCAATCGCCCATCTTAACTTGGTGAACCCTAGTACCTAAAATACATAAAGAGAACATCATGAGATATATTTATGATATGTAAACAAAAATAATTTGTCAATGATGAATGTAACTAATCACCATACTTTCAATTATAAGTTTAATGATATGTGTCATTTATTCAAACAGAAGCAAAACATGATGATTAGCACCCTTTAAGAAAGCAAATATTTAGTTTAAGTTTTGGGAAAAATATTTCTCATTTTCCCCAGTGGTTCACAGAAAAAATCAAAACAGAGGTTGGACAGGTCATATCATCTCAAAAATGGATGAGGTCTGATTTGAACCATTAGATCATGTATCCTTGACAGCTACTTTTCGCTTATGCCCTTTCAGAAAGTGGAAATCGGGTTCTCCAATTTTATCAAGTTAAAATTCTACTTTTTTTCCTATGCATTTTTTATTCCTCTTTTATGCTTCCACCCTTCTGATTCTTTATGATATGTTGATCTATGCATAAGCTTTTTAAACCATCGATTGGGAAATTGGAAATCGGGATTCGAACCTTTACTTGACCAAAACCTGCATCTTCCGCTTCCACTTTTCTGCTTCCTCCTTTTTGGTTCCTCCTTTCAAAAAGCGAAAATAATTCTTTCATGAGGTTCAAACCTTATCTTTATGCTTTCAAATTTTGTGGAAAGCGAAAATAGGAAATCAAATTGTTCAATTTTCATGAAGTTCAATATTTAACTTTTCGCCTCCACCTTTTATTTTCAACCTTTCTAAGCTGTTGATTTGCGTAGAAACCTTCTAGATATTTGGATCTATGCAGGAGTCTAAAATCAGGTTTGTAACCTCTTCATAAGAGAAACTTGGCTTCTTCGACTCCGCACTTCCACTACCGCCATTGCTTGGCCGTTGGATCTTGATTGAAGTGATTCCCATCCATTGATCTTAAATCAAAGTGGATTTTCTTGTAAGGATTGTTTCTTGGTTATGCCTAAGTATTTTTTACCAGAATCACACTTCATTCTTAGGGAAAACCCTTCTGCTCGAGCTTCTAAGAAAGACTAAGTATGTAGTGAGGGATTTACTTAGTTGGGAAACAAGAGTAGGCATGCTTTTAAAACAAAAAATGGGAGGGGCCCTAAAATGTAAAAATTTTGGGGAAGCAGTTGCAACAACAATAATTGACGACTACCTGGTGAACACAAATTTCTGAAAAAACCTTATTTGAACAACAAGATTTCCATATGGTACTGCACCATGAATTTTTCACTGATTACTTACAATCATTTCCCGAGACTTCTTTAAACTAAGTTTATACAGCGATGCAACTTTTCAAGCATCACATTTTATACCATTTCTTTGGGAGTAGGATAACCAAGAGATCAGTTCCTTGATAACTCTCATGGGGTCAAAGTATGAAGTTCATTTTATCCCGTATCTTTAAGTTTCCATCAGATAAGACTCCATAGGATCGTTACAGAGTAAGAAATATGTATTAGTTTGTTCCTCATTCCAATGCTATAAGGATTATTTTGATGCTTTCTTTATGACTGAAAAATACTTTAGAATCTTCCTTGACTTTGAGAATTTGGGATAGGTTCTTCCAGCCACAATGTCCTTTTTTGTGAGTGACAGATTTCTTAGCTTATCAAGCTCACTGATGGAGAAGAACCATGCTGATCTTTATTTCTTTTACATCCCTTTTGTTTTGAGGATTTATTTCTTCTGCATCATTTCTTTAATTGAATACTGGATATTTCAGAAAATTGACTTTTCAATCTATGACTTTTGGCCTTTTTTCATTTGTAGCAATGGGATCATTTTGAATACCATATATCTGTTAGACCTTTCTCCTTTCCATGTGTCCATCATGATACGCTTCCTGAGATAGATATTAATGTGAGAATGGATGAAACCCCAAGATTGTACTCCAGACCTCATGAGTCTCGGTTATTTCATAGGGGTTATAATTATTCAAATGTGAGCTTGAAGACTAGCTTCCCTTTCCATCATCTATCACCAGTTAAAGAACCTCATTACGATCAAAATTTATCATTTTCTCTTTCCCATAAGCAATTCCTGACATCCATATATTTCGAGTTTAATCAGATGCCTATACTTCCAAGCACCAAAAATTGAGCTGGTTTATTAAAATCAAACAAACTAAGGCTATGAAATAAGATGAAAGAAATAGGAAAATAAATAACTGGGAAAAAATCAATAAAAGCAAGTTTATTTATGTACAAGGATTTATATATTGTAGGTAAATTAATACTTGAGAATAGAACCAAGCTTCCTCAGCTCTTTTTGGATCAAAGGCTGACGAGTTTAGGGTGTGTTGCTCTGAGTTTTTGTTGAAAACTGTTTCGTCCAGATTTACCAAAAACAATCATAACCCTTTTCATATCTGGGGCATCATACTCAGCGGTGTCATTAGCATATTCCACATCAAAATATAGATTACACCACATATCTTCTAAATCTACTATATTACAATCAATATCATCAGCCTGTGAGAATTGAATGAGATTGGACTATGTGTTTGATTCACAATTGGTTTGTTTAGCTTGATGATTTTCTAGTTCAAGCTCCAAAATTGATTTCCCAAAAATGAACGCAAGAATTTCACAGGTTCAATCTTCACTTTTAAATGAGTTACATTATATGGAATGTGTGGTTCCCACAGTATTTTAATTTGGTTTTGAGTATTATTGTATGGTAGCCACATGTGAGACCAATCAGTTCCAAAATATTCATTAAGTTTCATTGACCAGTCCCTACTTAGAATTAATCCATATGATTTTGGTATATACACTACCATAACATCTATAAACTGACAAACTCTGGGATATACAGATAATCAAATTAGAAAATATTTCATTTCCCCTACGAATTTAACAACAGATCCGTATAGTTGAACGATTTGGGATGGGGATGGTGTAGGTTGGACATTATTATTTTTTCATACTGAAAGTGGCATGACATTTGATGAAGACCTAGAATCTACCAAAAAATTATACAAATTATGATTAAAAATTTTAAATGACAGTAGAAAAGGTAAAGCCTGAGATCTATATTTTCCTCCAATGCTTGCTTCATTTACTTCATCATCAGATTTAATAGCTTCTGGGACATTGTTGAGCTATGGATTAAAAGATTCTAGAATTTTATTCCTTTGCTGAGGAAAATTACATAATTCAAATAAGGAGATGTTTGCCTTTGTTTTATTAATGTCTTCTATGATATCATACCCCATGCCCTGTTCTTTAGTAGTATTTGTTCTATTTTCCAAAGATTCCACAATTTATTAATTGTTATCTTCATTGACTTGTCAACTACTAGGATTGTCTCTTTCATACTTACTAGATTAGGCTTAGGTGTTGTTTGAGTATTACTGAGAACTTTCTTCATGTTTTCTTTGAACTTATTTATTTTATGCAGTAACAAACTTTCTTCCACCATTGGGCCTTTACTTCTAATCATGACATTAACTAATGACACTTGAATTTCCTTAGTAGATTCATCTTCACTAAGCCCCAAAGTAGGTTCCCAATCCCATGATACCATAGTAGTTTCTTCATTTTTTTGTTATAGCTTATTAGTTTGGTTTTTCTCTTCTTCAATATCTTCCATCTGGGTATCTAACCATTGTTTCATAACAAGAGTCATTGAATTGATCCATTGCAAACATCTTTTCTCAGAATGATGTTCTTGATGAAAAGTATATAAGTGATCCATGCCTACTTCATTAAAGCTCAAGACAATAGAATTATGAATAGGTGGTTGGGGTTATTCACTCTCTTCCCTTTTCTTGTAATAAGGATTGAATGGATTACTATATGGACTAACTCCCTTATCCTTTTCCAAGTCCACTACCTTGTTTGACAATTTCTGCACCATTCACTACATTATATAGCTCATTAGAGTGTTCATGTTTAGGCTTAGTTAACATCAAATTAATTTTTCTTGTGGTATGTTTCAAATCAAGTTATAGAGTATGCCTTGCTATACTATCCACATATGCTTATACTTTCTTTGCTTCCTCATAGTTTTCTACAAATGTGACTTTACCAAGCCTTTTTACAAACAGCTATTGGTAGATAATGTGTTGTAGTATAATATTCTACTAGACTCTTTAGCTGGCCTTGTTGTAGCACTAAAGCTATTCAATAAAGTGTTGAATATATTATTAAATTCTTTATTAATTATGTCACAGCAATCTTGGACAAAGTATAAACTCACAAGTGATTTGATTGACAAATTACACATGAAATGATGCAACGATAGTGCAATAGGAGGTTGCAGTTCTTTATAATCAATAATGGAGTGAATAATACAATACAGTTTCATGCATAATGCATGAATGCCAAGCTAATTTGAATACTCAAGGATTTCATTCGAATTACATGGATGATTGTAGCTTAACTGAATGTTAGACACACTCGACACACTTAGTTAACCACTAAACAGATCAATAACTAACTGTCACACCAAGTCCTAACTAAATCGGAGTGCAATAGATGACTAAATCTAATTGAATGTGACTCAAAACATGTCACTGCATGTCCAACTCAAGGTGGTAGCTCATTCCTAACTCCAAGTAGCTCCGATGAAGTTAACAAAAGTGTCACTTGTCATCATAGTGGTTGGAGGTGCCCTAGTTGACTCCTCCAGTTCATAAATATTGGCAAAAAATAGACAAATAATAGATGGAGGTTCCTTTACAACTTATCTTAACTGATTTTTAGGTGAAACAACAATCAGTTAGGAATTATGTGCACTTATGACTCTTGGCTCACCCCAGAATTGCACCCTGTTTGAAGGAGAAAGCCTGGTTAGCCTCTCTGAATGAAGGAGAAGGATTAGTTGACCTCCTTGACTGAAGGAGGGCGTGGGTGTTCTCATGATGATGTTGTAGTGTTCTCATTTGATTCCAAGTAAGTCAATTAAACTTAGGATAGCGGGTAAATAGGCCAAAATTAACCAAATAAGTGTGCATATTGGGTAAATGACTCCAACAAAACCCCCCCTTAAGCTATACTCAGGAAGATAAAAATAAAATGCATGAAATGATAGGGACCCGACAACAATTTCCATAGGTCACCTTGTACAAAAAATGTAACTCTAACAATGCTCAAAATAAATCTAAGTGAGGAAAGAGGGAAAACCCCGTGGGAACAAAACCCCCCCTCAAGCTGAACACTAAAGAAAACATCTGATCACCTTAATGAACTCACCCCCAATAATGAACGAAGGTATGTGAATTTTTACTCAGAAAATATCTTGGTGAATATATTTGTAATCTGCTCATCTGTAGGGCAGTATCTTAGAACTATGGTCCTGTCATGCACCAACTCCTTGATGTAGTGCATGTGAATCTCTATGTGTTTGGTCCTCTTCCTAGTAATTGGATCTGTGAATATCTTAATAGTAATTTTATTGTCACAAAATATTACTGTGGGAAAAGTATTACCAATCGTAAACTTTGAAAGAATGCCTTGCAACCAAATAGCTTGGATGCAAGCATTCACTGCTCCCCTGTACTCCGCCTCTGCTGAAGTCATTGCAATGGAGGCCTATTTTTTCTATACCATAAAATGGGGCCACCACCAAACATAAATACAAAACTAGAAGTGGACTCCCGATCAATATAATCTCATACCCAATCTGAATCTATATATCCAACCAACTCTAGCTCTGAATCTGCAGCATTGTGGATTTCGTAGGATCTTGTTCCCTGAATATACTAAAGAATCCACTTGGCTGCCTTCCAATGCATGTCATGAGGCTTCTGCATGTATCTTGATACATCATTCACAACATAACATATATCAGGCTATGAATGAGTCAAGTAAATCAAGCTACCAATCAGCTGGCGGTAGATAGTGCAATCCATGGGTGGTGTTTTTTCCCTCTTCAAGGCTGACTCTTGAGAAGAAAGGGAATGGAAAAAATTCACTAACATAAATGAAATGTATTTATACTGATTTACCATTATCCCATCAAAATTTTGTGCAATTTCAATCCCCAAAAATTGTTTCAGCAAGCCCAAATCGCTCATCTCAAATGCATCATGCAGGGCAGTTTTTATGAATGAAATGGAAGCAAGTGTGCTACCAATAATCAAGAGATCGTAAAAATATAAAAAAATGATAATTAAATTACCATCATACTGCTATATATAAACATTCGGATCAGACTTACACCTTTGGAAGTTTTGTGAAAGCAAAAAGGCATCCATCTTGGCATACCATCATCTTGGGGCATGTTTCAACTCGTATAAAGACTTCTACAACTTGCAAACCAAAGTAGGATCTGAAATTTAGCCATCAAGCGGCTTCGTGTATATATCCTCATGAATATCTCTATGTAAAAAGGCACTCTTAACATCCATATGATGCACCTCCCAGTGCTTAGATGCATAAATCACCAAAACTAGGCAGATGGAATCCATCTTTTCCACTGGTGAGAAGGTCTCATGGTGGTCCACTCCTTGGACCTGGGAGAACCCTTTTGAAACCATAATTGAATTATACTTTTAGGTTGTTCCATCAGAAGCAACCTTTTTTTTAAGCACCCACTTTCATTGAACTAATTTCCTCCCAAGTGGAAAGGAAACTAGTTCCCAAGTAATATTTTTTTCGAAGAGAATTAAACTCTTCATCCATGGCATATTGGCATCTTGGATATTTTTTTAGCATGGTATTAATTGTTATAGAGAGAAATTCATATGGCTTGGGGTGCCACAATAGACAGCTTGACTCCAGAAATCAATCATTTCCAATATGGAAGAGAAGTCAAATATCTAACACTAAAGGATCAGACCTCGTACCCTATTCCGGACGGTTGAAGTAGATACCCATTGAGCTTTCCAACTTTAGCTTGAATTGATGAATCATTTCCTCAACAAAAAGTAAACAAGAAAAGCATACTATATATTGGTGTTATATCTACTCTAGCATATATAATCAAAAATGTATAAGCATTTGAAATCATCCATGGATAAAATATTCATTCAAACATACATTATTGGACAGGAAAAGATATTTCTATTAATATAAAATCAGAGATTACAATGAATACAACCTCTGTCGGCACGTCTACGAATCGGAGAAACTGAATCCCCCACTTGGGCCTCCACCACCTCAATCCTCCATCTCTTGATAGCAAGCTCACAAGCAAAAGGCAAGCTTGGGAAGAGCACCAAAGTGCTCCAAGGGACAAAGGGATGCAGACTCAAGCACAAGTTCCAGCAACAATAGACTATAGTTTCTTTGCTCTCAATTCTCTTATGCCTTCAATGTATCCAAAGAGTTCCTTATATAGCTTTTAAATGGGGTAATGAAACGTCAAATCCAAGCGATCTCAAGGCATATGGAAGGCCAAGAGACAAGTGAGTCGGATCCATGTCAAGGAAGACTCCAAAAGGATTTGGATTTTGTACACATCCCGATGTATGTGTTTTTAGAGGTAAAACCCACGTATATACGTGATAAGGGGTTCAAAAGTCGCTTATATCAATTTGCACATGTTTATAGGGATGATCTAGGAAATATCAAAGGACAAAAAATGGTCCAAGGGGTCTAAGGAGTCTGTAGAGGGACAGGGGAAGGCCATACAAGTGTGATTCACCTAGTGTGGTAAAATCAGCTATAACAGATGCCCCCTAATGTGTGAGGTCAGAGGGGTCATACGATGGCCGAAATACATTATAAGTCCATCCCAGAAGTGGAGTGATGAAGAATCCCAAATGGAAGACTAGAACCCAATCAGCATAGTACAATGATACAACTCTACACATAACTGCAAATACATATAGTAGTCCCAGATACATAAGAGTACAATGGCAATGAATAGGCATGATACAAAATATCACATAAGTGGTCATTTCCAGGTACAATATACATAGATCAGAATCTCCATGATGAAGATATACAAAGGATCATGATCTCCATAATAGCTGAAGATATACAATGGATCAAGATCTCCATAATAGCTAGAAATGTTTGACATATACTAGAATCAAGTCACGAGAGCTGAAATCTCATGAACACTGACACGATCAAGGAGGTAGCATATAAGGGATGCCACCCATCTGGAAGGTATTCAACACAAACCGCTACGAGTACAAGTCCTACTATGTGAATAGAGGTGTCGAGATCGAACATAGTATTCCATCATCTGATTACCGGTCATTGATGTATACCGTTAACAGATGCAAGATCACCCACCGATAATGATAATGGGAATCAAGGTACTAGAGTGAAAACTAACAAGTGAGAATAGATGTGTTGAGGTCGAACACTTGAGAGGATCCATCGATCAGGAGACATTTATGTATTCCCAAAAACTGTCGATGGCGAGAGAACCTGCCACTGATGACTGCAAGTCTCAAGGCACTCAAAAATGACTCTAGATTCCAATCCCAGAATAAATGATCTGAAGTCGATGGGATGAAATCCGCTGGAAGGAGGGAATTAAGGCATCCCCTATCTTCCAACATGAGGTACTTAGAAAAGCTGTATAATGTGGAAGGACTCAATCATAAGGTGCTTGAACCAGTAATCGTACCAAGAATGGCCAACATGCAAAGTCAAGATAACTGAGGAATGGCCAACTCAAGTTTCAACTTCCTTTAAATAAGAGCATAACGGCGAATGGTGACTGAATAAAGGCAGCATAGACTCGATATACAAAACTAGGACATCTCTGCAACACAGGAGGCATCGATAGAGGCTCCATGGGGACTGGAAGCTTAACCAGTCGGTGGAGATAAACCCAGCTAAAATGAGTACAACTCATAAATTCAAACTATAAACCCAACCAACAGATGTGATATACAGTGCTCTATTCGAAGGCGACATGACTCGACAGCTGCCAAAAGATAACATCTTTCCTTGTCCATCTTTTTGGTTTTTTGATTTTTTTTGGACTTTTTCAAATATTTAAAAAGCTTGAAAAATAATAAAAGTGCTTTATAGTTACAGACTAGGGGGAGATGAGTGTCATATGGGAAAACAAACTAGTTCCAAGCAGTGGAACATACCTATGCTCAATGCAAAGATACATGTGTAGGATAGCAACACTCGGGGGAAAGTCCCCTCCCGGTAAAAATAGGGAATCAAACTGCAAAGGATATATGAAATGGCTCTGCATGGCTAGACATGAGACAAGCTCAGGATATATGGCTGAAACTCAATGTCAAGGAAGCCGGCATAAGGCTTAATAAGCCAGGAAAAGCTCATGATAATGCAATTACAACTTGACATAAGGGAGTCCTGAGGGAAATAGGCCAGCAAAATATCAAGAGGAGTATGAGGCTCTTGCAAAATGTAATGAAAATACTATACAATGAACTCCCACACCCTAAGGGACAAAATTTCGGCATGGGAACCAAATGTAAATAAGGCGCTAACTAGGGTACCCATGTAAGGTCAAGATCTACCACTCATATCATGCCACTTCTAAAACAACAAGAAGGTTCTGTGACATAATAGAGTGGGTTCGTACCTAAGGCTATAATGAAACGGTCATAAGGTCATGCAAAATGCAAACAGTGATGAAACCTAACCTATATGCCAGTTTAGACATGATACCTAAAATCAGCATGAATGGGTCAATCCAACGGCTGAAATGACGCTAAAAAAGGTCTCCTACGTCATAAATTAATCCAAAAACGGTCCAAACTATAGAAAAGGGGGTAAAATTTTTCAAAAATTTGAAAAATTTATATAAATAGTAAAAAAGTCAAAACATTATAAAACATTTGAAATTTTTACCTAATTGAGCTTAGAACTTCAACAGCGAATTCTAGGAGATCCAGCTGGTGGAATCCACTACTGTTTTTTCCAGGTACTTACCCATGCTCTACTCTTTCATTTTGATGCAAAATTTGTCAAATTACATGGTGTATTTAGGATTCTAGGCCAGTTTAAGATGCATGCCATGGCCCACATGGAAATTGAGGGTTTTTTCACGTATAGGGTTGGATATACATGGAAAACACCCTCAAAGTTGCGTACATATGTGGCTGTCTAGCAAATAGTCGCGTATGCAGCCGCGCTCAATGATTTTTAAGTGTTCTAATGAATCAAACTCAAATTTTATGTGCAGGATGGTCCTAGAATGGAGAGAACGTGAACATGGTGATGTAGAAGAGGTAGTAAGGGAAAATCTAATGGCTCAACAAGCGTTACGTGCATGCGGGCTTTACAAATTTTGGTGTCTTGGTGGCTTAAGAGCCAAACCAAGACTATTACAGATGTTAGTGGACTACTGGGATCCAGACTCAGAGTCGTTCCAGATAGAGTATGGGACGTCCCTCACGATAGAAGTGGAGGACATATATTTTATTACTCGACTTTCCCAATGGGGGGAAGTGGTGAACCTATGCTCTTGTGGGCCCGGAGGTGGCCTAACTATAGATGAGTACATTGCGGTGTACTGCTATCCAGACACGGAGAAGGTGGGGAGTTAGATCCCAACTAACTCCATATAGGTTCTGGGCCTAAAGGCCATCCTACTGACACTAGGCAGGATAGCAAGCTTAGCTTCACTCCACCAGGCCTCGTGGCCTCTAATGTTCTATGCAGTGGAGTGCATGAGACCCACTATGTACAATTGGAGCATTGTTCTACTGGGCAACATGAAACACCAGCTCAGTGAGTGCAAGATGGGAAGAGTGCAAAACTTCGGTTTCAGCAGCATACTGAGCACGTTTTTCTTTGAGCGTGTTCTGGGATTGAGCCCTAGAGTTGATGTTCCTCTACATGGGGTTCGAGATCCAGCCCAACAGTGTTGGGCGGATGCGATGCGTAGACTGGGTGGAGGTAGGGTGTCCAACCCCTATTCAACTAATTTCTTTCCATGGTGGCGACAATAGATAGTTTCCATCGATGACTACCCCTATGCGGGGATATATTTCCGGGGAGACCCAGACATGCCGCTACCACCAGGATTGGCATATGGTGACATTGGTAACGAATCTCAACCCTCTTTTTAAAATTTTTGAGTTATTAAATTTTTGTGTGTTTTCTGATTATGTGGAATCAAAAGACATGTTTTTGGGTGACAACACATAGTGCATATACCATATGCATGCAGATGTGGGACCATGGTGGCTTGAAGGCTTCCCTCTTCATAGATGGAGGGGAAGAGGAGATGATATCATGAGTGTGGATGTGGAGCAGATGCTCCAAAGCATTCATACCAACTTCATGAGACTGACACACAGAGTACCCATGGCGCAAGTTGAGGACTTGACTGAGGCCATGCAGTGCCAGGTGGTGGGTGTACCACAAGCATGGGTGTGGCTATTTCAACGGATATCTATAGTCGTAGTAACGTTCCACAATCACAACCCCCCTCCTCCTCCACAAGCTTAGATACCTGAGAGTGATACATTTTGTATTACCGTGTATTTATATTTTGGTGGCTCGAGAGCCCCATTTTTGTATTATGACACTATGAATTACCACATTTTGGATGTTTATAAAAACTTTTATGATGATCGATTTATTTATTTACATGTGTAAAAAATTATGTTTGTGATGAGCTTATTGTGTATGAAACAAATTCCAATATAACACGTAGTTAACATATGAGTCAACAACTTGATTATTAATTCTTGGAACATGTATGCATGTTATATTGTCAAATTTTCAATCTAATAATCTCACACGCAAGAATCTTCTTAATAATGTCAGATCTCTAACATGGTACAAACCATTAAGCTATCACAGTACTAACTCCGAATCAAGTCGTACCTCAAGAGAGAGAACGCCATGTGAAATGGCATCCCGTAGAAGTTCAATAACGACACTATACTCAACAACATTGTTTGAAAATGGCCATAAACATATGCCTCCTGAAGACAATCCCTGACCCATAGGAGTGTAAATCACCCAAGCAGCAAAGGCTGAGTGTTGAGTGTGATGGCTTGCACCATCTGCGAATCCTATGAAGGTGGAAGATTCCATTGACATCTACCAAAAGAAACATAAACTAATCACAAACCTAATCACCATAAGAAAAAGACCTACCTATGCAAAACTATACAATAATATACAATAACCAGCCTTGGCTGAAAATCATGCATAGTACTTTTTGAGATAGAGCCCATTTCTAGGCTCCGCCAAGGCTGTTCCCTCATAATCCAGTAACTCATAAGCGCCCTTCTCTAACACACATTTAACGACATAAGGACCACACCACATGGGGTTAAATTTTCCTTCCCCCAAGGGTTCTTTCGGTTCGTCCCACAAAAGGACCAAGTCTTCCTCACTAAACCCCTTGGATGGACAGATTTATCGTACTAGACCTTAATGCGACGTTTATTCACTTCTAGAGCCACCAAGGCATCTCGACACTGCTCATCAAGTTTCTCTAGGTGGACCGAACTCTCATCCAATGGGGAAGTTTCTGGTAAGAGCTCTATGGCTAGCTTCAAAGAAGGAATCTCGCACTCAACCGACAATACCGACTTCACTCCATGTACAAGCTGATATGGAGAAAAACCCGTGGCAGTCTTAACAGCTGTTCTATAATCCCACAAAGCAAGATATAACATGATGTGCCTATTTGTCTTGCTTTGTGCGATGGTTCATTGGAGAATAGATTTGAGTGATTTGTTCATTGCTTCTGCATATCCATTCGCTTGAGGGTAATAAGAGGAGGAATGCTCTTGCTTATACCCTAACTTTGATTCCAACTCTTCCATCATACGATTTTGAAAGTGTGAGTCATGGTCAATGACAAGATATTTTGGAATACTAAACCGAGTAATAATCTAGTTGAATACGAAGTGTGCGGTTATCTCAACATCAGATTTAACTGCAGGTATAGGCTCATCCCATTTCATGAAGTAGTCAATAGCGACTATGATATGATGATGCCCCCTAGCTGAAGCTGGGTTGCAATCCATAAAATCAATCCCCCACTTAGTGAAGGGACCGACGATGATGATGGGATGTAACGGGGCAGGTTTCGAGCGCATATTATGTGCAAACACCTGGCAAGGATGGCACCTCTTGACTGCATCTACACAATCCTTAAAGATTGACGGCCAGAAATAACCTGCTCTTAAGATTTTTTGGGCTGTAGAAAGCCCAGATAAATGACCACCACATGCCCCTCCATGGCAATCATTCAGCACAAGCTCAGCCTCCTCGTGAGTTAAACAACGCCGTAAAATGGAATCTACCCCATGGTGGTACAAAGTGTTATCCACTATGAGGTAATTCTTAGACACGTGACATAACCGTCGTCGTTCATCCCATGAGAGGTGAGTAGGGACCTTCAATGTTTGTAAATATATAATAATATCCCCATACCATGGGTGTAAAGTTGAGATTAAGAATATGTGCTCATCAATAAATGTATCTTTACAAATCAACTCCTCGGCTTCACTTGGGAAATCCAATATAAGCTCCGCAAAAATTAATGATTTCTTAGATTTTGCCGAAACAAACTCGAGATCGAATTCTTGCAAGATGACAATCCATTTATTATATTTTCCCCCAATCATCCTTCGAGTGAGGATGAATTGAAATGGGATACAACCAAGGTTTGGTGCAGGAGAATATAATGTCTCAACCGTTGAACCGCATGTACGGTAGATAAGGCAAGCTTCTCAACATGGGAATAATGGATCTCCACATCAATAAGATTCTGGCTCAGATAGTATATGACATGTTCTTGGAGCTCCTCATCCTCTTGAACCAAAACCATACCAATCCTCTCCATGGACGTGGCCACATAAAGTAGAAAATCATGGCTATAGTCTGGGGGACTAATCACCGGGGCCAATGCTAGGGCTCGCTTAAGCGCATCGAAGGACTCATGGGCTCGGTCATCCCAAAAAAAGGTGGTGTCCTTCTTCAAAAGGCACATAAATCCTCTAGTCAAATTGGTAAAATTGACAACGAATCTCCGTAATAATTTTTCCATGCCTTGCAAACATTGAAGATGTATAATGTTTTTCGGGGGAGACAACTGAAGTATTTCCTTAACCTTCAAAGGGTCAACTCTTATACCCTCCTTGGAAACAATGAATCCTAATAAGTGACTAGACTTCACACAAAAGATGCACTTGTGAGGATTTAACCTAACCAAATAATGGCGGCATCTTTTGAATACTAATCTCAAATGATAGGAATGACGCATTCTCATACGAGAATGAGCAGCAAGGTCATCCAAAAAAAATTCAATAATCAATTTGAGATCATGGAAAATCAAGGTCATAGCCTGCTAAAAAGTAGCTCCAGCGTTCTTAAGGCCAAAAGGCATTTTGTGATATGCAAAAGTTACCCAAGGACAAATAAATGCAGTCTTATGTTGGTCCTCAGGTTTAATTTGTATCTGATTGTATCCGGAAAATCCATCCATAAAGGAAAAATCCTCACTACTCACACACTCATCCAAAATATGATCAATAAATGGTGTGGGGAAATTGTCCTTAGGATAGGCACGATTCAAATCATGAAAATCAGTACATATGTAGATCGCTCCCTGCTTCTTATCAACTAGAATGGGATTTGAAACTTACTCTGTCAAGGGAATGGGATAGATAAAACCGGCTTTCAACAGTTTCTCTATCTCTACCTTAATCGCGAGTGCTTTCCTAGGATTCACTGCATGCAAGCATTGTCAAACAGGATTAGCATTGGGATAAGTCTTAATCACATGTTCAACAATGCGAGGGTTGATACCTGGCATTTCGTCGTAAGAACAACCAAAGATATCACGAAATTCTTTAAACAACTCAGTGTATTCTTGAATCTCAGCATGGGAACATTCTGCCCCAATATAGACATTCTCTATCTTGCTAGGATCGTGAGGGATATTGATAGGAATTGTTGGAGATATATTTTCCATGTTCCCATCAGCCGTCAGACCAAGAGAGCTTAATGAAACCATGGGACTACCAATTCTCTCACTAAGAACTTCCCTAAAGTCCTCACGCTCCAAGCGGCCAAGCTCAGGAAGAAAGTAAGATCTATGATGCAACTCTTCCCATGGTGGCTCAACTCCCAACATGGCCTCAATAATCGCTTTGTATGAAGGAAAAGCACTATCATGGCAGTCGTGCGCATGAGAAGACTAAACTTCCCATGCAGGCAACACATATGGGTCCTCCTCCTCTGTCCATGAAGAGGAAGGACTAGGCTCTGCAACACATCCAAGATTACCTTGATAAGCTACCATAGTTACAGGCAATGACACGTTTGTCATGAGGGGCTCACTCGAAGTATTCGGTGTAGGAAGACTCAAAGGATCTTCCATATGACTCCTGTGAAAAGACACCAATCTCACAAATGTTCAAGCCTCACCGGAACTAGACCCTATCGTAAGGATGGGTGTAGGACAACTAAAGCTTCCCATGAGGGATAGATACATGGCCACACCCACACTCCCACTTGCCGGCTGAGAGTGCTCTACAATCGGGATCGAAGCTCCTGAAGATGCGGTAACCGATGGATTCTTGAATGATGTTTGATCATTCGTAACTATCTTCCCATTAAATGGAAATCATACAATGCAAAATAATGAATAAGATACAACTTGCATACTGTACATCCAATTCCTACCCATCAAGAGATTATAGTCAAGGGGCGCATCAACCACCTCAACCTATATCGCATTGGTCTTCCCTCCCAAACGGACTTTAAGGGAAGGAAGGATCCCGTGCGGCCTAAACGATCTCCCATCAAACGAAGTCAACATGGTATTGTATTTAGACAACTCAGGGGAACCTAACCCCTTCTAACATGATAAATACATCACAGAAACAGCAGCACCTTCATCAATCATAGTTCACTTGATGGTCATGTTAAGACATTCTACATGAATCAAAAGAGAAACATAGTAAGGCAAGCGAGGCTGACGTTCTGCGGTTTCAAATTTAATCACAAAGGAAGAATTATCATCATTCACACCAATGGTAGAAAGCAAAGCCTTCCTTTACGAATGACAACTCTGAAGTACTTCTAGTGCAGACATTGCATAAGGAGTGTGGCCCAAATCCTCAACAACAGAATAGTTCTGGGCGGCTCGGGAATTAGGATTGTGCCTTGAACGCTTAAGGACTCCCTTAGGAATGTGAGGTGTGACTTCAAGTTTATCCATAGGTTTTTCAAGATGCAAAGGAGTCCCTGGTGGATTAGGTTCCTTACCTGGGTTGGTTTGTGATGAACCATAGTCCTTCACAGGGGTCACAACCTTTGTAGCATGCACCATGTTAATGCAACCATGACCACTACCCTTTGCCGGATCTTGATCACTGCCAAACTGATCATGGGTCCTTGAGTTCATGTTTTGATTGTTAGGTAGAGGGTTAGTCAGCACAGCTAGGCCCTACACTAAGAATCTCAAGGCTTCATCGATACGAGGGCACAAGTAAGTGAGGTGATCGTCCTTACACAACTTGCAAGGAAATTTAAACTTACGTTCAGATTGCTTGTCCCCCCCAGCATTATAGGCATTCTTGTCATTAGTATTAGCATTTTCATTCCTATTCCCACCCTTACGATTGTTCTTACCCTTCTTTCTATTCCTTTCAGGTTGCTGGTTATCCTTCTGGTCTGAAGATTGCAGCGAAAGCACACTTGTCATTTCGGTGGGTTGAGATGAAGCCGTGGCTTGTCCTGAAGCAGATTGGTTGGTTGACAATTGATTGACTTGTGTCACAACTGAATCCGTAGGTTTAGCACTCACACAACCAAACATGCTATTGGCATGTGGTCCAGGTTTAACTTTGGGGTTGAAACTAGAACGCAGAGCATTGGGAATCATCTCATATAACAAACCATATTTAGCATAAATCAAATCCAGTTCTCACGCCCTAAAAATGGCTTGTTCCTCATTTTGCACTCCGGATGTAGAAACATCATTCGCTATATAAGGAAATAATGACTTAAGGAACCATTCAAGGAGGAATTCCGATTGTATAAAGGCTTTAATCAACCTCTTCCATCTACGCCACTCTTGGATATGGTCTGAGATATGTGTGGCTTTATCCTACCAAAATGTCGACAAGAGTTCTGTACCAATGTTGTAACGCACTGGTAGCTGGAGGTGGTTAAGAAAATTCATCGCTAGGTCATCTAACAAAGCGAATGCCCCCGTAGGTAACTATATATACCATTTCGTGACAGGCCCTATAAGGGTTCGTTGAAATATCCTTAAACGAATCGAATCTTGGTGTAAGGAATTTGAAGAGCACCATAGGTGAAAGGTGGTAACATGTTCGCTCAGATCCTCTCCTAGTTTGCCCTCGAATTTGGGTATGTCCAAGGGAAGCTTAGTAGGGACAGCCGGCCAAGCCGGGTCATGAGATACAGGATCATTCATCAATCTCAACAAGTCAGGAAGATTTAGCATTGTGAGGAAAGGGAGCCTAGGATGAGCAGGTCGGTACACCGCTCCCTGATAGTTTTGATTCATATAGGTCTGATTACCATAACCACTATTTCCTTAACCATAGTGCCCTCCTCCCATTTGAATCATGTAGGGTGGCATGGAAGCACCATAATGTGGTGTACCTTGACTATTCGGAGCTACAAATCCATAATTTGGAGAGTAAGCGGGTTGTTGATACTCGTACCCATAAGGTGAAGAACTTTTTCCATACTTCATCCCATAATAAGGTCCATAAGTCATCTCATGAGATGTCCCATGAGACACTCCGTAAGTAGGAATATACGCTCCAGAAGTAGGAATATACATTCTGGAAGTACGAATATATGCTCCGGAGGTAGTAACATGACCTCTAGAAGTATGAACACGACCTCCTGAAACAGCGGGTGGTACTTTAACCTGAGACACAACTGGTTGAGTAACAGCAGTACAGACATGACTCGTAGCAACATTCCTGCTCGAGGGACCACATGAATGAGGTGGAGGGTGAACATTCAAAGAACTAGGGATAGAGGATGAAGGGACCTGTGAAATTATGTACATGCTATTCCCTATAGTCACTCGTCTTGGATCTAGTATCCTAATAGGATCACTAACCCCAGGCTTAGCAGGAATATGTGATGCAGCTTCCACCGCCAGGATGGAAGGTGCAATGTGACTTGTGCTCCCAAACCTCTCCACATGGTAAGGAATGAGAGTGCCCCTAGGCATAGTGTTAGGCTCAAACTCAGACTCGACATGAAATGCCAAATCATGTGTGGGAAAACCAAACATACCATAACTACGATAACTAGTGCTTGTGGGTTCAAAATGAGTCTCATGATCTTCCGGCATTCCATATCGACGATGCGTCAATGGGGGATCAACACTAGAGTAAGTAGGTCTATCATGAAAAGTACCTATCTCAGAAATTATAGGACCTAACTCAATCAAATCAGGTGAAGGATCATAGTTAGGAGTAAACTCACCATCTTCCACTTGAATGGGAGAAGATGGTTCAGGAATACCTTCTACATGGTCTCCCATCGTGTGTGAATCAATGTGTGAAGTAGTCCGCCTAGACTGTCTATCTGTCTCTCCCAAAGGAGTAGGAGATGTAGAAGGTATAAGTCCTGCTAAATGACGAGAATGGCAAGGATCCACACTTGAATCCACAATGACTCAAAAAATATAAAAGACTCTCTAATTACGCAAACCCTAGGGAAGCTAACATGCATAGAGCATACACCAATAAAATCTAAATCCAAACACAAGCAATCAAGGGTAGGATAAGTGAGCTACCGAATGAAGCAGGTATGTCTCACCTAGGAGAGACTTGAGACTCCCATACACAAAAAGTGAAGGTACGTAACCAATTATTGTGGCCCTCAGCTTCAACGCGTAAAGCGACTGTGCTGTCTGACCCCAACCTGGTTGAGACACCCACAGAATAACCCCTACAGAGTACCCTCTCGATATCCTAGGTAAGGCCACTAAGGTCACCTCAATATAATCAATGCTCAAGCAGACAGTCGTAGGCGAGATTGAGCATATGGGCAGGGTAGCAAAGGCCGAAACTCTCAAAAGAGCCCCCAGATATGAATACAATCCTGGAAATATATCCGGTGCTACTCAGTTATGACTAGGGGTCATCCCAATCAATAACCACTCACACTACCTCGTGCTTAACTCCCTTTTGAGAGGAGGATCCTGAGAAACACTGGTTATACCAAGGAATTTCACACACTCACCTAGATAGACACATACATGTTGTTTAGTGGTCTTGGAGAATTTACTCACAATGAACTATTCCAAGACCCTAAAACCTAATCTTGTTGGTGAACCCTATGAAATAAAATAGTGTAGTTCATTTTAGTTATGCATTGATTTTAATTGGATTTATTACTCAAAAGAGGTATATGGCCGCGCAACTAATAGTGTTATGACACAACATGAAGTAAAATGCACACCTAACAATCAATGCAAATGCATTATGTCCATGAAAAATAGAGTATGCCACTACGTGAAATGCACAATTTCCTTCAAATGATAAATGCAATATTTCCTATATGAAATCTTGACTAATACCTCAAAGCAAATCTAGTGCAAGTACTATGCAAAATGCAAGATGCAATGCATAATGATAATCAAATATTTTTGGATTTTTTGAAATAAAAATGAGTTAATAAATCAAAAGAATAGTTCTACAACCCCTAGACTCTACAAGCACACTCAAGCAGCACTCAAGCAAAGTGATAAGGTAAAATAAATCTAATGCACTAATCCCAAAACAAAAAATTGAAAATGCAATGACAAGAACATTCTTCAAAAAATAAATTTTACCCTAAAAAAAACGTCTCTGGTCAGAAACAGAGGTGTATACAGACTCTAGCAGTATCGAAGGAGACTCGAAAATCATCCAAATTCACCCAGCAATAATCAATCTTCCTCTAGAAGGAAAAACTAAGGGAATACATGACTGTTCGCAGTAAACCCAGGTGTGTACGCGGATATAGGAGTGAAACCTGCGTATATACGCGACCATGATCTAAAAACTCGCATACAGGAACAAAGGTGCATAAAAATAAAGGAAAACAGAAAAAATGAGACAAACTTCACACCAATCAAACACTACCAGGTAAACATGCCCCCAGACTCGACACAAAAATAGAGAAAAAAGAGTAATTCAAAGTCATTGAATGCCGATAGAAAACCCCCAAAGGACAACTACTAGGAACTCCCCAGCGGAGTCACCAATTTTGTTACGGAGAGAAATTCCTATGGCTTGGGGTACCACAATAGACAGCTTGATTCCAGAAATCAATCCTTTCCAATATGCAAGAGAATTCAAATATCTAACACTAAAGGATCCGACCTCATACCTTATTCTGGACGGTTGAAGTAGATCCCCGCTGATCTTTCCAACTTCAGCTTGAATTGATGAATCACTTCCTCAACAACAAGTAACCAAGACAAGCATACTATATATTGGTGTTATATCTACTCTAGCATATATAATCAACAATGTATAAGCATTTGAAATCATCCATGGATAAAATATTCATTCAAACATACATTATTGGACATGAAAATATATTTCTATTAATATAAAATTATAGATTACAATGAATACAACCTCTGTCGGCACATCTATGAATCGGAGAAACTAAATCCCCCACTTGGACCTCCACCACCTCAATCCTCCATCTCTCGATAGCAAGCTCACAAGCAAAATGAAAGCTTGGGAAGAACACCAAAGTGATCCAAGGGACAAAGGGATGCAAACTCAAGCACAAGTTCCGACAATAATGGAATATAGTTTCTTTGCTCTCAATTCTCTTATGCCTTCAATGTATCCAAAGAGTTCCTTATATAGCTTTTCAATGGGATAATGAAATTTTGAATCCAAGCGATCTCAAGGCATATGGAAGGTTAAGAGACAAGTGAGTCAGATCCATGTCAAGGAAGACTCCAAAAAAAATTGGATTTTGTACACATCCCAATGTACGCGGTTTTAGAGGTCAAACCTGCATATATACGTCATAAGGGGTTTAAAAGTCACGTATATCAATTTTCACGTGTTTATAGGGATGATCTAGGAAACATCAAAGGACAAAAAATGGTCCAACAAGTCTAAGGAGTCTGCAGAGGGACAGGGGAAGGTGATACAATTGTGATTCACCCAGTGTGGTAAAATCAGCTATAACATTAATACTTTGGATATGAACCTATCATTAAATAACAGGTTTTTTTACAGTAAATCCTCATGGCAAGAAAGTGCAATACCTACTCTTGGAAATTCAGATCAGGTTCTTTTTGGATCAACAGGATTTCCAATGTTTTCCCCGGCGGAAGAAAGTGTCTTCTTGGACCAATTTGGGAGATCTGTTTGCACTTCAAAATATGATTCTGAATGTGATATTTCTTTCTCACTGATATCAGATATCATTTATGCAAAATCAGATTCATCAATACCATTTTTGTCACCCAAAGTTTCAGCAAAACAAGCAAGAAAAACAACAGAATTTTCTTCAACTAGCTCTACCTCTTAGAGAGGCTCATCAAACTTAACACTTATTTGGATTAAAATTTGCTTTGTTATGATATTCAGCACCTTGAATCCCTTGTATTATTTTGTATATCCAATAAACATACATTCATCACTTGTTTTTTGCAAATATTTCCTTTTGTCAGACGGAATCTGGGCACTGTAGCGGACCCAAACACCCTGAAATTTGACACATCCGGATTGTGTCCAAAATAAGATTTGAAGCGTGTCTTACCCTTCACAGAGGAGTGAGTTACTCTATTATGAATGTGTGCTTCAAAATTCATGGCCTCAGCCCACAAATTTTCAACCAATCCCTTTCCTTCTAGCATGCATGTGTCATCTCCTTTAGAGAGCAGTTTTTCCTTTCAACTACACCATTTTGCTAAGGGGTGTAGGGAACGAAATGTTGGATATTGATCCCACTGTCAGAAAATATATTCAGAAACTTAGTATTGATATATTCCCCACCATTATCATATCTTATGGATTTGATCTTTTTCCCAGAGTAATTCTCAACCAGTGCTTTCAATTCTATTAATTTTTCTAAAACTTTTGACTTTTTCTTGATGAAAAACACCCAGGTGTATCTAGAAAAATAATCTATGAATTTGATAGCATACTGATATCCATTCATGGATGTGATGGGCATGGGACTTTTGATATCAGAATGCAACATCCCCAAGATACTTGATGCATGACAAGCCTTCCCTCAATCAAACTTATGCTTAGGATGTTTTCCCACAACACAACCTTCGCAGTTTCCTTTGGTAGTTTTGATTGCCGAGA
Source organism: Pseudotsuga menziesii (assembly GCA_001517045.1). NCBI lineage: Eukaryota > Viridiplantae > Streptophyta > Pinopsida > Pinales > Pinaceae > Pseudotsuga > Pseudotsuga menziesii. The sequence goes on along the minus strand of LPNX010534401.1, from coordinate 104,539 downwards.
GGCTTTCAACCATGGAATTTTTCTATAATTTCTGCAAGTACTTAAAATTTAAATGGAAAAATATCTCATTCGAGAGTCTACTGACCTCATTTCCATGAGTCAGAAGAGCGATGGGCTTTGCATCTGCCAAAAAATGGGAAAACTCGTAGGCTTTTACATGATGGTTTGCAAATCCTTTTGTAACAACTTTCTTGGATGTAATATCATTGATTTCCACATAATCGGTGCAGAAGGTTACTCTCTTAGGTACTCCAGTATGATTCATTGGTTAAACACTCAAAATTTTGGAGGCAAGAGAGGGTACATACAGAACATTGAAAAAGGAGCCATGTTCAAGATTTACTGTACCTTGTCCTTTTGATATGATGGTGGAATCATCTCCCATGTGGATGGGGATGCTCTTGTTGGTGTCTAGGAAGGAAAAAGAATCTTTGATTTCTATCATGTGATTCAAGGATCCAAATTCTATGAGTAGAGCTGTGGGATTTGAGGTGCTTTCCATGATAGCATGACCTCTTTCTTGTTGTTGATCCCGATCTTGATTATCTCTCCTTCGAAGGTTCTCAGGGAGATTGATGTTGTTTCTCTTAAGGAGAGAATCATCTCATCAAGTTTCTTCTTCATGTAGGAATGCTCAAGGTGGAATCCATTTCCGTAGTAAGAACAATTGATTTTTTCCTTGCCTTCATGTCCTTTGTTCTTGTGTTTCTTAGAGCCAGAAGGCTCCTATTGCTAGTGTTGTAAAGGAAAGTTTCCTATGGCTAGGGTTTAAGAGGCCATCAATGTACTGGGGTTGAAAGGTGGATGAAAATGGTTCTACAAGTATATATAAACAAGATTCAAAGATTATAATGGTTCATACCTTATCCAAATGAAGGTTGATCCAAGCATCCCTTCAATCCTCTTCTTTCTCCTCTCACTCCTCTTGCTCCAACAGACCTGCAAAATGAATTATACCTTCCTCAAACCAATATGACCACATATAAATTACTGATAATCAAAGAAACATGAAATAATAATCTTATTAAAATCAACATCTGATCATAAATAGAGATTCAATCACACATTGAACAATGATTTGGGAAGAACAAGGACATCACATCTTTATTAATATTGAAAACAAGTACAAGTATACCTTCTCTTCAAGTCCGGCACCTCACAAAACCTTGATCTGGTTTTGCTGCTTCTCTTCTCCAAGGAACTCAACCTCCAAGCTCTGCAACATAAGGAGAATGCTTCTAGGTCAAAGGTGTGGGAAAAGAGAGCTCCACTTCCTCTAGCATAGTGATGAAAATATTCCAGTCCCCTCTCATGGACCTCTCTACATTTATTTATATGCTTAATGAACAGTTAGGGTCGAAGACAAAGTAGTTACAACTAAAGGAGTCAGTTGCATAACTACCCAAACTACCCGAATTTCAAAATACGTTTTTTTTTACATTTTCAGGAGGCGTACGCAGGTTGCAGAAACAACAGTCGTGTACATGAGGAGGTATATGTGGGTTTCAATGCATAAATTCATGTATTTAAGGTGTACTCAACCATTGTATATAGCAACTCACGTACGTGCGGAGGTTTCATTAAGGAAAGTCACGTACACATCAAAAACTCATTTTTAGGGTATTTCTGGGAACTTTCAGACTTCCATGTCTTCTAGAAAGTTTTAGCTAACTAAAATACCTTTCCAATGGTGTGGAGATGAGATCAAACAGAGTTACAAAATACAATATATGGCTCCTCCAAGTTAGGTGTTTTTTCAGTGACTTTGAGTGACTTTCATGAAGTGTCATCATGGAAATGTCGACATACGATGAAATCATGGGAAAGTGGTCACAGGAAGAGATGTGTCATTTTTAGATATAACGGATGCCCCCTAATGTATGAGGTTAGAGGGGAAGAATATAGCCAAAATACATTAAAAAGGAAACAACTGAGTATGGAGAGAGCATAAAATCCAAGATCAAAAGGCTCGAACAAAGGTACCTGAAAGAGAGATAAATGTTAGACAAAACTGATCTCTGGGACATACAAGTCCATATACAAAACATCACCATAAAGAAACAAGCACATCCAACATATGTATAACTGATGAAACTATCATGGTCGCTCAATATGCAAAAAGGCACCATATCAAATCTAAAGGAGTCATGGCCACAAATGAACAAGGTGTATCCATACTTGACAATCGATCATAGCTACAAAAATACAAGGTGGATCTATGTCTCAAAAAAATGTCATATAAAATGTAACAAGGTCTTACGCAACTTGGGAAATAGGAAAATGACGATGCTACTGTCGTCCCAAGGTATTCAATCCAAACCGCCCAAAAGGTATGAATCCTAACCATGCGAATAAAGGAGTTAAATTCAAACATGGAGGAAACCATTTGATTATTGGTCAATAATGAGAACTGTTAACAAACGTGAGGGAAACCACCATTAATGAAAATGGTCCCCAAGGTACCTAGTACATTCTAACAAGTGTGCTTACAAGGACTTGAAGTCAAACACTTGAAGAATCCATCGAGTAGGAGATATTAAGGTATTCCCACTACCCAATAGCAAGGGAAATTACCACTGATGACTACAATCCCCAATGTGATGTCATAAAACTCAAAATCTCATTCCCAGAGCAAGATGTGTTGTAGTCGATAGGAAGAGATCCGTTGGAAGGAAGGCATTAAGGCATCCTTCATCATCAAACACGAGGTAAGTCAGACTAATTGGATCTGGAATTGGTACTAAATTTCATGACAAGAAATGCTGAAGACATGATGTAATGAACTGATACCAAGGAATGGCCGACACAAAAGGTCGAGGCAACTATAGAATGGTTGAAAAAGGTTTAATCCTTGAACAGTGAACATGACACAAAAGTGACTTAGGAAGATTTTAACACAAAAGGGACCAACGACACAAATCTGCAATGTAGGAGACATTGACATATTCCCCATATAATTGGAAAAGATACCAACTAGAGGAGTAAGAAACTCTGAATCAGGAAAAGGTCAAAATACTAGGACCCAACTGTTGATATACTCAAAACTTGTGCTTTGTTCAAGGAAACAAGACTTGCTGCCATGATGTAAAATACATGTGAATGAAATTCCATTCCCCTCTTTCTTGTAAAGGTTTAATGAGTCCAAGAAAGCAAACTCGGGACCATCTTCATTTTTGGCAAGCTCATAGAAAAGACAGAAGAATGCTTGATAAAGCACTAATTCATGGATTTTACAAGCTTGAACTAGTACATGCACGACGATGTTTTCATAGTTTAGAGAGTCTAAAAACTCTAAAGAAGATTCCAGGGGGGTGCTTTTTCATACAATTTAGTCTCCTGACGCTAGAAAAGTATAAAACAAACCACATAAGAAATCTATAAGCTTCCAAAGAAGTAAGGTGCACCTTTTTCGTATTTAGTTAGAAAGGTCCGAAAAAGGTTAAATTACCACCTACCCAATTCTCCTTCAGAAGCAACATATAGCATGAGTTTTACGAGTGTGAAGGAAGGCAAGATCACTCAAAAAGATCCATTTGATTACGGGAAATGGGGCTTACAACAATAAAATCGATGCTTTGTTCTTTAGGGTTTAATGAGCATGACAAATACATAAAGTACACTCAAAATATTTTTCATGTTTTGGTCCAGAGCACAAAAAAGAGAAAACTAAGCTCATACCGGGGGTTCCTTTTCTGTAAATTTAGTCCCTCAGGTGTGAAAAAGTGACTCAAACCTAGGCCTAAGAATACTCTTCTCAATTCCGAAGGAAAGAGAGTGTTCCTTTCTCATATTATTCCACATGGTCTGACAAAGCGATAACCTACCACCAATGTGGATGCCCATTCACATATTCTTAACGAGCCTGAACGGACAAGTTTAATCAGCAGTCAAGTCTATTTTGAGGAGTTAGACCTAGGCCTAAAGAAACTCAATATATTTCCCATGAAGTTTTAACGAGTCCCAAAAATTCAAATCGCGGCCTCCTTACTGTTTTTAATGAGCTCGAAGGAGAGAAAAAAGAATGCTCTAAATGCGAGGAGACGAGTGTCATAGGCAGGAGAAACTAGTTCCAAGCACAAGGAATAGACCTATGTATAATGCAAGGAACATGAGTAGGATAAAGACACTAGGGGAATGTCTCCTCAAAGTAAAAGGTTTCAAGTTGCAAAGGTGAAAAGATACAAGGCTGAGTGATGATGAGAGCAAAGATGAGGGCTTATACAACAAGCTAAAAGCGTGGAAGCCGACATTGGGCTCATAAGCGCGAGAAGGGCACATGAAAATGCATTTATAGCTTGAACAACAAGACAAATCCAGTAAATAGTTGTGAATCCAACTAAGAATTCTGTCTCCAAGAAACAACAACATCAGGATCATATTCAAAAGAAACGATCTGATGCAGGTCACTTTGGAAGAAACACATGCGACTTTGCTATCTTCTTCAAAAGGGAAAGTCAAGGTAGAATAGATCAAAGAAGATTCTATAGCACCAAGGATATAGGGTTTATAATCAGTAAGATCAACCTTAGAAGGAGAGCAAAAATCAACAAGCGAGATAGAGTCTGCAGGAACAAACTCAGTATCACGGGAGTTGAAAAATTCATAAGAAAAATGAATCTCATCAGGATCATTGACTTTCTATTCAAAGGAAGAGTCAAAATTACTCAACAAGACCAATATAAGAAGAAAGGTCATGATTACTAGGAAAATTAGGGTTAGAATTAGTCACAACTGAAACAACATCCAATAGAATATCAGACTGTATCAAATACTCTAGGAAGACTTCATCCAAAGGAAGGATATAATCCGAGATAGGACACATGTCTAAACTTTCAAATGGATCGACAGAGTGAAGAGCGAGCTCCACAGTCTGTATAGGATGACTCACCTGGTCAACTGCTGGGACCAAGTCCCGAGAAGGTAAGCTTGAAAACAGAGGCTGCTTCTCAGTAGCAATTGAACGCAAAGGACATGAAGCCACATAGCTCACCTGTGGTGGGGTAGTGTCTATAGAAACACTGGGAATCAATAAAGGAAAGACTTGGTCTCTATTTGGGTCAAGAGATGGATCAAGAAAATCCAACTGATCGACAGTGACAATTTCTTCACCATGATTAAAATACATCACATGAAAGAATGTTGACACCACATCTTGCATGGCATAGACATAATCATGTCCAAGGAGCATATTGAAGTCCAAGGGGTCTTCTTATCACCATGAAGTCAACTAAGACAGTCTTCCCACCCAAAGTAATAGGTGTTTGAGCAAGAATTCCCAAGGATATACAAGTTCTTCTATCAAATTCCAGTAACTGACTAGCAGTCGACACAAGGCTAGGAGATCCCATGCCCCACCAAGCATGAGCAGACAAGATACTAACTGAGGCTCCTTCATTAACAATACAACGATAAATCGTGTATGATTCAACTTTGACCTTTATCTAGAAAGGTGCATTAGAATGAAGGAACAACTCAACTAGGCTATCCCAATCAAAGGAAGTAATCCGAGAGCTTAGTGGGGGTTTATCTAAAGTGAGTTTAGTGCCACCTTATTTAGTAAGTTCTGAACTGACAGTGAAGAAAATGTGACTAGCAGACACTTCACTCTCCAAAAGGAAGAGTGGGATTGATCGACAATGGAATCAATTCAATTGCTTCGTGAAAGTCACTCTCCAAAGGGAGAGAGGGATTGACCAAACATGACATTAGTTCAATCACATTAGGATCACTCTCTGAAGAAGAGTGGGATCGACCAAAGATGAGATTCGTTCGACCACTTGATCAGCCAAAGGTTGAGTAGGTTGTTGAGAAACTATAGGTTGTTCAGGAGAAGGAAATTCTTGATTCTTGGACCACACTCTTTGCACCTTTGCGATAGCAGGGAACTAGTGAGTAAGATGATATCCCTCACATAGATTACAAGAGAACTTAAGTTTGCACTTCGAACAAGTAGTTTTCTCAATGGTGTCAACATGACTAGTAGTGGCTGACTGTTTTCTCTTAGCATGACCTACAGAGGCTGAGAGTTTCCCCCCAGCATGAACTACAAAGGCTGGGTGACTGGGTCCAACCTAACTAAGAGAGACTGGTTGTTGAGAGACTTCAGGATGTTAAAAAATGGGATGACCTTGGAACCAAATTCTTCGCACCTCCAAAATTGAAGGGAGTTTATAAGTAAGGTGGTATCCCTCACAAAGATTACAAGGAAACTTGGGCTTGTGTTTTGAACGGGTATTCTTTTCAGTAGTGTCAACATGACTCGCAGTGGCTAACAGATTGTCTTCAACATGAACCATAGAGGATGAAAGAGTGCCTCCAGCATGACTTGCAGAGGCTGAGAGACTGGGTCCAACATGACCTGTAGAGGTCAGATGGGCACCACCAACATGAACAACAGAGGTTGAATGGTTAGGATCAACATGCTTTGTAGCAGTTGAGTGTGTGCCCCCAGCATGCACTTAAGAGGCTGGGTGGATGGATACAACATGACTTGCAGAGATTGGATGGGGAGGTTCAAATTGAACATCAGAGGTTGAATGGGTTCCATCAGCATGAACTACAGAGGCTGAATGACTGGATCCAACATGTCCCAAAAATTTTGGAAGTATCTCACCAACATGATCAACATAGGATGGATGGTGAAGATCAACTTGACTTGCAGAGGTTGAGTGCTTAGATCCAACATGACCTGCAAAGGTTGGATAGGTGCCCCCAACATGAACTGCGGAGGCTGGGTGGTGAGGTTCAACTTAATGTGTAGAGGTTAAATGGGTTCCCCCTTGCTTAAGTTCCTTCTTCATATTCCTTCTTCTTTTACTCCTTTTAGACTGTTAGTTCCTAGTATCAATACTTTCACCGCATGAGGTAGAAGGAGGAGGAGAATCAACTACAAGTGAAGGGGAAGAAATATTTTGATGCCCTTGATATAAGGAGCTTACTTGAGAAGCATCAAGAGCATTCAGGGTAGTTGGAGTGGAAAACAACCACACCGGTATCCCTAGGGTGAATCGAGGTAGATTCAGGGTGGCCATCAAAGGAACACCGACATTCCCTGTGAGAGGAATAGTAAAAGGATTTCCTGGCATTGGGATCTCTTGGTTGGTGTTCAAATGGGTGTTAGCCATAGTTTCAAACAAGGAGACAAAGTCTGAGGTTGATAGGAAACCAAAAATTACAAAGCACACACCTAAAGGAAGACTAAATACAGACAAACCACATAGCACTCACTCAAAATTCCTAAATCCAAGCAGACAAATAGGTATAAGATATGCTTTCCAGAAGAAATATGATAGATAGTTACTTGGTGTCCCTATATATGTTCTTAGGCATAAGTGGAGGAATCACCCAATGCCCTCCCACACCTTCTACCAGGGTTACCTTCCAAGCCCGTATAAGGTCAACCAGAAATAGCCTTCTGATGTACCTGTGTATGAACCCTAGATGTCAAAGAGACTAAAGGATACCTTAACTATATTGACAGTTTGGGGGGATAGTCGGAATCCTAGTTTGTACGCATGGTCAGGGTAGAAAATCCCAAAACCCTGTCTAAGATAGAATCTAGAGATGCGCAAAAACCTTGATCTATGCTTTGGCAAGGAATCAGAGGGTTATCTCCTCGGTCCAAGTCTCCACGCAGCCTCGTGCTTAACTCCTGTTTGAGAGCAGCTTCCCAGATACAATCAACATAGAAAAGGGTTTACCTAGTGATTGGCCAACTACGTTTGAAATTTTAACACTTGTGGGCAGTTTAAACTCCCTATCCCACAAGTCTAGCCTGAGCTAGTTGGTGTATGACCCTATAAAACAAAACTTACTCATAATTTTTAAATTATATCGTTTATTTTAAGGGCTATTTTTAGTCAGAGGGTAAATGGCATTAAATTTATGTGGTGTTTTGAATCAAAGTTGAAACAAAATGACTAAGCAAAGAGAAATGAAATGCAAAAAGAAAAAACTATTCTCTTTTTCTTTTTCAAATAGAAACATGAAAGCCACTAAAGAACAAATTCTTTTTGTTTTTTTCAAAAATAGTGATATGCAGTGTATTAAAGACAAAACCCTAATCTACATGTCTATTAAAACACTATATGTTCATTTTATTTTTCTTTTATAAATGCAAAAGAAAAACTACCTACAAAGCAAAGTATGCAGATAACAAGAACAAAGCAAGAGGGACTCTTCTATAAAACCACCAAACAAACTCTAGAATGCCCTAAAGTCAGTAAAAACCCTACCTGGAAGGAAAGCTTACATAAGAGACAAGTCAACTATTTTGGCATGGTGAAGTTAACCAACCAAAGAAGAAGGAAACCAACACCAACAAGCTTTTGAACTCAAACAAAGATCACTACCAGAGGTTGACCAGAAATATAAGCCAAAAATCATGCCAAGCAAAGGGGGTGGAGGAAAAGAGCAAAGAGAAAACCCTAAAGCTTTAAAAAGCCTTACCACATAGATAAAGAACAACCAAAAGGATGACACTAACTCCCTAGAGTCATGCACCTGTAGAGGACACCAAAATACCTAGCAAACTGCCCACAACAACAGAAAAAACCACAAAAATGAGGAAAAAACACTGTTTAAAGGGGCATACGCTAGTTTCACTACTGACAGGTCGCGTGTCAGACGGGGGTTGACAATACAACAAGTCACATGTACAAGTACACATGGGTTGTAACACTGACAAGTCACGTATCATCCACGGGTTGACAGTATAGAAGTGTACCAAACTAGACACGCGACTGTTCAATCTGCAACTCGTGTATGGGTGGAAAAAATCCCAAAAAATGTCAAAAAATGCCTCAAGAAGGTAGGGGCAGTATGCTATCTGAATTATAAAGTGTTCCTAAGTGGAAAGAATGACTTGGAATAATGTAAAAGACTAAAAGAAAGACAGAGAAACCCCAAACAGACAAGTCGTCCCCAGCAGTCGCCAGTTCTGTTGTAAAGGAAAGTTTCCTATGGCTAGGGTTTAAGAGGCCATCAATGTATTGGGGTTGAAAGGTGGATGCAAATGATTCTGCAAGTATATATAAACAAGATTTAGATATTAGAATGGTTCATACCATAGCCAAACGAAGGTTGATCCAAGCAGCCCTTTAACCCTCTTCTTGCTCCTCTTGCTCCAAGGGACCTGCAAAATGAATTATACCTTCCTCAAACCAATATGACCACATATGAATTAGTGATAATCAAAGAAACATGAAATAATAATCTGATTAACATCAACATCTGATCATAAACAGAGATTAAATCACACATTGAATAATGATTTGGGAAGAAGAAGGAAATCACATCTTTATTAATATTGAAAACAAGTAAAAGTATACCTTCTCTTCAAGTCCGGCACCTCACGAAACCTTGATCTGGTTCTGCTGCTTCTCTTCTCCAAGGAACTCAGCCTCCAAGCTCTGTAACACAAGGAGAATTCTTCTAGGGAAAAGGTGTGGGAAAATAGAGCTCCAATTCCTCCAGCATAATGATGCAAAAATTCCAGTCCCCTCTCAAGGACCTCCCTACCTCTATTTATATGCTTAATGAAGAGTTAGGGTCGAAGACAAAGTAGTTACAATTGAAGGATTCAATTGCATAACTACCCAAACTACCTGAATTTCAAAATACGTATTTTTTTGACATTTTTCAGGAGACGTACGTGGGTTGCAGAAACAACAGTCGCATACACGAGGAGGTATACGTAGGTTGCAATGCAAAAATTCACGTATTTAAGGTGTACACGACTATTATATATAGAAACTCACGTAAGTATGTGGATTTCCTTAAGGAAAGTTGCATACACATCAAAAATTCATTTTTAGGGTATTTTTGGGAATTTTTAGACTTTGGTGTCTTTTGGAAAGTTTTAGCTAACTGAAATGCCTTTCTAACGGTGCAGAGATAAGGTCAAACAAAGTTACAAAACTCAAGATACAGGTCCTCCAAGTTAGGTTTTTTTCAGTGACTTTCATAAAGTGTCATCATGGAAATGTCAACATGCGACGAAATCATGGGAAAGTGGTCACAGGTAGAGATGTGTCATTTTGAGCTATAACAATTGGTTTTTTTCTTTAGGCTTTGGAGCCTCTACTTTAACCTTTGAATTCTTCTACTTGCCTTTTCCTTTTGAATCCTTTGGCCCCAAAGAAAAAAATATTAATATTTTGAGGATCTAAGGATCCACATATGAACAAGCTTATCATGGTCGTTTGTAAGGGTCTTGATGAAGGCATCAAAATAAGTCATTTTCCATTTTGGGGTTGTTAGCTTCCCCATGTGGAATGATGAAACAAATATGGAATAGTCTAGATCCAATTTGGAGAGAATGGATAAGATGAGCTGGTCATCTTCCTTCTCCACCTTGCATTGCTTTAGCTAGATCACTAGATGCTTGAATTTTGTGAAACATTCATTCATGGATTCAAAACTACTTCGATTCAGGGAGATCAACTCTTTCTCAAGCTGATAGATCCGAATATCATCTTGTTTGTCAAACAAGGTTGTGAGATGGTCCCAAATATCCTTCGGATTATTCAATCCTGGGATTTGGAAAAGAAGATCCTTAGAGATAGACAAACATAGGAATACATAGTCCTCATCCAGTTTATTCCAGTATTTCATCTTCTCTATAGCAGCATTAGGCTCTAATTTTGTGTTCATTGTGACCCAGTAGAGTCTTGTTGAATGGAGCTGAATCTCCATATATTCCTTCCATTGATAGTATCTAAAAGAGGTGAGGAGATCTAGAGAATGAGCCATTGAGCTACTGTATCAAATGAAAAGAACCTATAAAAACCTACAATCAACACAATAAAGTCACCGTAAGGTTGAATGTCCTGCAAATTTTAGGTTTTCATCACACCCAACATAATTGATCAAGCAAGATTGATCAACAATTCCTTAACTTGGGGTATTAAGTGGTAAAACTTCTACTTCTGGTGCAGTGTTGGAATTCGATAGTTTGCTCAATTTTGCATGAGAGATCCCTCAAAACCCATTTTTTTGAAGAAAATAGTTTTGTCCCACCGTAAGCTTTGATACCATATAAATTTTGTCACAACAATCTTGGATAAATTATAAAATCACAATTGATTCAATTGACAAATTACACATGAAATGATGCAATGGTACTGCAATAGGAGGCTGCAGTTCTGTATAATCAGTAATGGAGTGAATAATACAATACAGTGTCATGCAGAATGCATGAATGCCAAGCTAATTCAAATAATCAAGGATGTCATTCGAATTACATGGATGAATGTAGCTTAACTGAATGTCAGACACACTCGGCGCACTTAATTAACCACTAAACTGATCAATAATTGACTGTCACACCAAGTCCTAAATGAATCAGAGTGCAATAGATGATTGAGTCTAACTGAATGTGACTCAACACATTTCATTGCATGTCCAACTCAAGGTGGTAGCACATACCTAACTCCAAGTAGCTCCGATGGAGTTAATTGAAGTATCACTTGTAAGTGTTTGGAGGTGCCCTAGTTGACTCCAGTTCATGAATATTGGCCAAAAATAGACAAATAATAGATGTAGGCACCTTTACAACTCAGCTTAACTTATTGTTAGGTGAAACAACAATCAGTTAGCAAATAAGTGCAATTATCATACTTAGATCACCCCATAATTGCTCCCTGTTTGAAGGAGGAATCCCAATTAGCCTCCCCGAATGAAGGAGAAGGATTAGTTGGCCTTCTTGAATGAAGGAGGGTGTGGGTGTGCTCATGCTGATGTCATAGTGTGATAATGTGATGCCAAGTAAGTCAATTAAACTTAGGATAGTGGGTAAATATGCCAAATTGACCAAATAAGTGTGCATGTTGGGTAAATGACTCCAACAATCTTGGACCTTTTCTTTATCTCCCATCCTCATAGATAGTAATTATTTCATGAGAGTGGCTACAGTTTTTTGGTTTCCAAATTTACCTAAGAATGACTTTGCAAAACCATCCCAATTTAATATTGAACAATATTGCACACTAAAATACCATGATAATGCTTTAGGTTCAAAAGTATACTAAAAAAGTCTGAAAACAACATCTTAATGTTCAACATTTAAATTATTCAAAGCCAGATAAAAACCCTGTAGGTGATCTTCAGTAGAAACACCCTTTCCAGGATCAAATCTTTGTAAACCATTTTCTGGGTGTTTGGGCAAGTCATGCAATGGAGCATCCAAGTTGAGTGGTGTTCTTTCTCTCCATGTGGGTCGATTTATAGCAGCCATGATTCAAGGTGTAGACTATGGAATACTAAAACTAAAGGGGATTCTGGATCTAATTGATCTGGAGGATGAACAATTTCTTAGATGGATAGGTTTACCAGTTCTTCCAAATTTTCCAAAAGGATCGAACCCTTAGTGTATGAGGGTACTTTCTAGGAAGCTCTCCTTCTAGTTAAATAAGGAATAACTTTTAACCCCCTAATTTTCTTTACATATGATCTTGTATGTCTCCTAAAAGATCTACTTCTTCAAATGGGACAACATACAAATTTTATGTTTCTTCTTTCCTGGAACCTTTATTTTCTTGTCCTTTACATTCATGAATAAAATTTTTAGGGAAAATATTTTCAGATGATTTCCTAGTGTAATATTATCTAAAAATAAGATTTCCTCTACCATCCATGCACATGCTAGTTCCCTCCTTCTAGCTCCAATTTTGTTGATTCCTAGAAAAATCCTAGGTACCAAGCAGTAGGGATTCTCTGAAGAGAAGATGGGAAAACTGCATTTGTTAGAATATTATCTCGACATTTCAAGCCACAAAGTAGGGCTCATCATCAGGATAATGTGTCTCGATCCCAATTATATCACACACCATTTTGTGTGGGGAAACCGTCTAGTTCACGATTTCAGCTATTATAGATTAAGTTCTTTAATATTTTACTAGTTACGACCCAATCCACTGTTTATAATTTTTTTTTTAAAGATTGATATGCAGGTTTCTAAGCTAAATGCAGGTCTAATATATACCTAAAAGTAAACTATTCTATCCCTGGATAGGGAGAAAATTTAGAGTTCAGAGTAATATACTGTAAATGCTCATAAAATTCTAACAGATAGTTGTACCAACACAATAATCACATTCACATCAGAAATAATACCAGAGGTATCTCTAATAAAATTAAACCATTTATTACCTTGTCAGCACAGACATTTATACAGACAACAGACATTCATGACCAAGGAAATAGTTCAAGGAGATTAGAACAATCTCACTGTATGATGTACATAAGTAAGAATAAATATTTCTACAGTATGCATTCCACATATTCCAATTAAATCTCTACACAGACCCTTTGTTCCAGCAAAATGATCCTTCTTATCAGAAAAGAGGTAGCTCTTTTACAACAATAGTCCAAAATTATTTCACGAGGAAAAAAGTATTCTACTATGGTGCTTTGCAACCCTATTTATACTATCTCTATCCATCACCCAGGACATTCCCATGCTTCTTATTCTCTCACCTGGATGAATCTAATGGTTTCATAAAAAAAACAAATAAAAACAAATTACATAGGTCTCCCCTAATGGAAATACACACTCCTTTATTTTTCTTGCATATTTACAAAATTCATTTGTGATCATAGATCACAAATCATCCAAGGTCGCCTCTATCCAATCTTTTCGTGTCTACAGGATTTCCCATATCTGTGATGTTCCATATTTCATGCAAATTCAATCCATGAAATCAACCTCAATTGTTGATCTATATCAAACCTTTATCTCAGTCATTGAAAGATGTATCCCTTTAATAAATTCCACTGATTTCAAAAAGTTATTTTCCACAAGCATGTTGAATCAGCAAAATGCATGTCCACCATCGATCTGAATCCACCTTTTATCTTGGACGTTGAAAGATGTATCCCTTTAACCAATTCCATGGATATGAGATATTTATTTCATTCATGCAAGTTAAAAAAATGGAATTCTTTAGTACCATAGATCTGTATCTGCCATGAATCTTAGTCGTTGAAAACTACAACCTTTAACCAATCTCGCAATCGCCCACCTTAACTTGGTGAATCCTAGTACCTGAAATGCAAAAAGAGAACATCATGAGAGATATATCTAATCTGTAAACAACAATAATTTTTCAATGGCGAATGTAACTAATCACCATACTTTCAGTTATAAGTTTAATGATATGTGTCGTTTATTCAAAGAGAACAAAAACACGATGATTAGCGCCCTGTTAAGCAAGCAAATTTTTAGCTTAAGTTTTGGGAAAAATATTTCTCGTTTTCCCCAATGGTTCACAGTCAAAAAACAAAATAGAGGTTGGATGGCTCAGATCATCTCAAATATGGATCAAGTCTAATTTGAACCATTACATCATATATCCTTGATAGATCCTTTCTACTTCCGCCCTTCCAAAAAATCAGAAATTGGGTTCACCAATTTTATCAAGTTAAAATTATACTTTTTCGCCTCCATATTTCCGCTTCCACTTTTCTTCTTTCCCACTTCCACCATTCTAGTTCTTTCAGAGCCACTAATCTATGTGGAATATTTCTAAACTGTGAATCTATGGAAAAATCAGAAACCAAGATTCCAACCTTTACTTGACCAAAACCTGCATCTTTTTCTTCCACCCTTCCGCTTCTGCCTTCCGGAAAGCACAAAATCAATCTTTCACAAGTTTCAAATCTTAGCTTTATGCTTCCTCCTTTTGTGGAATGAAGAAATCAGAAGTCAGATTGTTCAATTTTCACAAATTTCAAACTTTAACTTTTTGCCTCCACCTTGTATTTTCCACCTTTCTGAGCCATTTATTTGTGTGAAAACCTTCTGTACCGTTGGATCTATGTGGGGGTCATAAATCGGGTTTGTAACATTTTCATAAGAGAAACTTGGCTTCTCCGTCTTTGTGATTTCACTTCTGCCATTTCTTGGCCACTGGATCTTAATCAGAGTGATTCTTAGCCATTTATCTTAAATCAAAGTGAATTTTCTTATAAGGCTTGTTTGTTGGTCACGCCTATGTATTTTTTACTAGAATCCCTCTTAAAGCTTAGGGAAAACCCTTTTCCTTGAGCTTCTAGGAAAGTTGAAGTATGCAGGGAAGGATTAACTCAGTTGGGAAACAAGAGTAGATGTTCTTTTAAAACAAAAATGGAAGGAGGGGCCCTAAAATGTAATTTTTTTTGGGAAGCAGTTGCAGTAGCTATAGGATGTCGACCGAGGGATGTGGTTTGGGATGTACTTTGACCTATGAAGTTAATATGATAAGCATGTTGCTGGGAAGTTCTCTATGTTGTCTTTATCTGTGATGCAATTTGTGATGTTTTCAAATCTTGTGGTTTATATCTCTATATTTAGTTCATGTGATCTGAGTGATGTGATCTATATGGTTAAAATACTGTGATTTACATGCTTTAATGATGCGATCTTCCGATGTTTGATGAAATATTTTACTTATCTAAATGATGTGAAGTATCTATATGATGAATGGATTCATACATGTTGACCTCTTTGTTAATATATGAATAATGTAATGTTATGATGCTAGATCTAGTGTGAATAATGGTAAATAGTTTGGATAAATGATAGGTTAAACCCCTCCTCGATTCGTGGGTTGAATTGTGACAGAGAGAGAGAGAGAGAGAGAGAGAGAGATTAAATGTGCAAATCCTCTTCCCTTCTACGAAAATTGTGGTTCTCGTAGACCTCCCTTAAAAATCTCGAGTGAAAATGCATCTACCTCATAGGTGTTGCTGGATAGGGTAAAACCTTTTCGGGTCAGTCTTTAGGGAGATCGAGTAGAAGGGTGTTGAAAGTGTGTGAACCCCTATCGATTGAAATGTGTCAACAAGGGTTCTGTTGTTGGTACCTTAGTGCAAGGAAGAATAAGACATGTTGTGGCACCCGATGAAACCAAAGGTCCAGGACTGTGTTTGTTTTTCAACATTAAGCTAGCATTATTAGGATATTTAACTAAGAGAATAACAAGTACAACAATCAACACAAGAGACAATGAACACAGTGTTTTCCCTCAGGGAAACCATAAATGGAGAAAATCCCGCAACTTCCTCAGAGATAGAATCAGCACCAAAATGGTAAAATCCGAAAACAGTAAGTGATCTCCCAGCAGCAGTAACCTTCTTCTTATCTATCCCCAGTGTCTTCTCCTTCCTCAACTATGCACTACACTTGAGTGTATTTGTGATGTGTGCTAAATAGAGAGTCCAACTCTCTATTGATACTAATGACTAAAACCCTACTAGGGCTGACCTCTACTACGAGAGTCTAATAACCCTAGTGCCCCGGAACTGTGGGGACTTTAACCCTTAAACAATCAGAGGGTTACCCACAATGACTTTACATGGCTTGTTTACATTATTGATCCTCCTGATCGAAACATCGAGGCATGACAACATGACTCAATTACATTATAGATACATCCCAGAATAAACATTGGGTTACAATATATAAGATACATAGACGAATACATTCCAAAGTTACAAATACAATCAACACTCCCTCTTAACTAGGAAGGCATTCTTTCGACACAATTTTCAGCACTGGTCTTCTTCTGTCGTCATCTGCATCTTCAATTCTTCTTAGTCTTTAAGTCATCTTCATGTTCAATTCATCTTCATCTTCAAGTCATCTTCATCTTCAAGTCATCTTCATCTTCGAATTTGGATCATCAATGGACATCATCACTGGATCTGGATCGTCACTCGATCTAGATCATCACTGGATCTGGATCATCACTCGATTTGGATCATCACTGCTGGATCATCATCACTAGATATGGATCATAATTCAATCTAGATCTTCATGGGTGCTATCTCATGATTCTTCTCGTCATAGGAAGTTCTATAGAGCCATCCCTTTTTCATGCTAGTTGTAGGCCTAGCCTCCATGTAGGTATTATTCAGCACTTATATCTAACCTACTCGTCAGAAAGGCACAACACTCACATCCATCCATGCGGGAAAACATCCTACCACAATGATGGAGGGTCTCTACACTTCCATCTAGGCTAGAACACATCCTACCACAATGATGGAAGATCTCTGCACTTCCATCCAGGCTGGAACACATCCTACCACAATGATGGAGGGGCTCTGCACTTACATTCATCTAGGCTGGAACACATCCTACCACAATGATGAAAGGGATCTGCACTTACATTCATCCAAGCTGGAACAAATCCTACCACAATGATGAAAGGGCTCTACACTTACATTCATCTAGGATGGAACACATCCTACCACAATGATGAAAGGGCTATGCACTTGCATTCATCTAGCTGGAACACATCCTACCAAAATGATGAAAGGGCTCTGCACTTACATTCAGCCAGGATGGAACACATCCTACCACAATGATGAAAGGGATCTGCACTTACATTCATCCAGGATGGAACACATCCTACCACAATGATGAAAGGGATCTGTACTTACATCCATCCAGGCTAGAACACATCCTACCATAATGATGGAAGGGCTTGAACTCATTTATGATCTTGTAGGAACCAATCCTATAGTCATATTAGAATGGCCCCCAGTCCTCGACTGAGCTACTTGGTAACTGACCAGGTGCTTCCATTCTCCTAGAGAATGGTAGTTGCCCTTACATCCGACCTGCTCGTCGGAATGGCAAACACTCACATCTGACATGGGAGGAACCTAATCCTTTAGCCATGATAGAATGGTTCATCCCTTACATCTGATCAAGTGGGAACACATCCCTCTACACATCAGAATGGCTTCTCAGTCCTAGACTGAGTTTTCCTAGTAACTGACCAGGTACCTCCATTCCCAGAATGGCAGTTGCCCTTACATGTCCTGCTCGATAGAATGGCCAGCACTCATATCTGGCATGGAAGGAACCAATCCTATCACCATGATAGAATGGCTATGGGTCTCATCACTTTCTCTTAGAGGAAACCTCAATCTGGAGAACACCAAGCTTCTCCCTGAAGTACTTGAACTTTAGTCTAGCTAATGGATTCATCAATACATCAGCTATCTGTTCCTCCGTCGTAACATACCAGAGCTTCACTACTCCCCTCTACACCATATCCCTGATATAGTGATACTTGATATCGATATGCTTCGACTTGTCATGAAACACTAGATTATTTGACAACTTCACGCAACTCTGGTTGTCACAATGTATACGAGTAGCATCCAACTGGAGATCAAATAAATCAGACAGTAGCTTTCTCAGCCATACTACCTCACAACTAACTAAAGAAGCTATGACATACTCTACTTCAGTTGTACTCAGTGCCACACTGGATTGCTTCCTGCTAAACCAGGAGATCACACCTGATCCCATACTAAAGCAACACCCTGAAGTGATCTTCCTATCGATGGTACTTCCTGCCCAATCTAAATCAACATAACCTTCTAGGTTAATCTTCTTATTCACATCGTACTTGAGCCCATAATCAATTGTACCTTTCAGGTACCTCAGAATATGCTTTGCAGCAATCAAGTGAACATGTCTCGGATCTATCAGGAACTGGCTCAAGGTGTTCACAACAAAGAAAATATCTGGTCTCGTGTTCATCAGGTACATCAAGGAACTAATCATCTAATGATACATCGTAGCATCAACTGACTCTGATGAAGTATCGTTCAATAACTTTAGGTTCGATGCCATAGGTGTGGCCGTAGCCTTGCATTCCATCATACCAAACCTATTAGGATCTCTATTGCATACTTCCCTTGTCCAAGGAAGATTCCATCCATGCTCTACCACACCTCCATACCTAGAAAATAATGCATCATCCCCAAGTCCTTCATTTTGAACTCTGCAACAAGATTTCTCTTCGTATCAACAATCAACCCATCCATACCTATCACAAATAGATCATCTACATATATTAGAAGCATAACTGGGTTGCAATCTTCAACCTTGTAGTAAAGGTTGGAATCTGCTTTACTCTTGGTAAAGCCCAAACAGGATAGAAAGCTGTCGATTCTACCGTACCAGGTCCTAGGTTCCTATTTCAAACCGTATAGGGCTCTCTTCAATCTGCACACATGAGAATCCCTATCATGAGTCTCAAAGCTGAGTGGCTGCTCTACGTACACTTCCTCTTCCACTACACCATTCAAAAAAGCAGTCTTGACATCCATATGGTGTATCTTCCATTTCATCACTGCAGCTAGAGAAAGTACCGATCTAATGGAAGTGTATCTGGCTACAGGAGCAAAGGTTTCTTCATAATCTATTCCTTCTTTCTGAGAGAAACCACAAGCCACAAATCTCTCCTTCTATTTTTCAATGCTACCGTCTGTAGCATGTTTGATCTTGTAGATCCATTTGGAAGTTACAACTGACTTCCCTTCAGGTCTTGGAACAACATCCCAAACATCATTCTTCATGATCGATTGATACTATTCAATCATAGCATCCTTCCATTCTTTTCGTTCTACCGCTTCTTCATAACTGGAAGGTTCTTTATCAATGAAATCACATAGTAAAGCTACATACCTGGAGCAGGATCTGGTCCTCTTTCTTTCTCTGTGATTCTCTTCTGGAGCCCCGTATCTTTCTGCACCTTGGATAATTTCACGTACCCAAGTAGGTTTCCTCTTATGAGGATTCTTCTCCAGAGGTGGATCTACAGGTCTTTGTGGTTCTTCAAACTCTCGATCTTCTTCTTGAGTTTCTTCATTCATGGTTGTATCATGAATTATGGGTGCTTCTGCTTCTTCAGGTTCTTTAGCAGGTCTTGTTCTGGATTTTTCGTAAGTTGTGTCTTCATCAAATGTCACATCCATGCTAATGTCAATCTTCTTGTATCCTGGGAAATATATTCTGTAAGCCTTCGAGCTTTCAAAGTATCCCACAAATATACCCTTCTTTCCTGAAGGATCTAATTTTGTTCTCTTCTCTTTTGGAATTTGTATGTACATAGGACAGCTGAATATTCTGAGATGGCTGACTTTTGGTTTCTTGTCGGAGAAGACCTCTTCAGGAGTCTTGTTCTCAAGTACTCTATGTGGAGTACGGTTCTGTACATACATCGTTGTTCTAGCAGCTTTAGCCCAAAGATGCATAGGAAGATCTTGATCATGAATCATAGCTCTTGCCGCTTCCATGATAGTTCTATTCTTTTGTTTCGCGATCCCATTCTATTGTGGATTGTAAGGAGTGGACAACTCCCTCTTAATCCTTGATTCTTTGCATAGCTCTTTGAATTCATTCGAAGTGAATTATCTACCATTATCTGATTGAAAATTCTTGATCTTCTTTTCAGTGTGGTTTTCGATCAAGGCTTTGAATTCCTTGAATTTGATGAATACTATGTCTTCTTAGAAAAATCATCAATAAAAGAAACATAATATGCATACTTGCTTAGTGAGTTTGATGACATAGGACCGCATACATCGGAGTGGATGATTTCTAGGATTCCTTTGGATTTGCTTTCGCTGCTAGGAAATGTCTTCTTTGTATTCTTTTCTTTCGCACATCCTTTGCAGACCCCATCATGTTTTGCTTGGAATTCTTGAATTCCTTCAACAGCTTTGCTTACAATTGGCAGTGCTCTATAATGCACATGTGCAAATATTCTATGCCAAAGTTCACTTGTCTATACTATTTCATGGACCAATGCTTGTTCTGGATGGCCCTTTAATTTGTACAATCCTCCTTCTTGTTCTCCAATCACCACTGCATCATCAATAGTCTTTCATCTTGGCCACATGATGACTTGACCATCTATGAATGCAACCCTCATTCCTTTTGCATCTAGTGCAGATATGGAGAGGAGGTTCTTCTTGAGTCCTGACACAAACAAT
This sequence comes from Pseudotsuga menziesii, assembly GCA_001517045.1. Classification (NCBI taxonomy): domain Eukaryota; kingdom Viridiplantae; phylum Streptophyta; class Pinopsida; order Pinales; family Pinaceae; genus Pseudotsuga; species Pseudotsuga menziesii. Next base: position 83,761 of record LPNX010534401.1, on the reverse strand, counting down.
ACTTCCTTGATTGTTAGATACTTTCTAGAGTCTAGTTTATAGGAAGATTCCCCACTACCTTTTATTGGATATTGGTAGTCATCTCCTAGCTTCACCTTGTGAGGTGATTCATGTTCTGATAGTCTCACAAAGGATTCCTTGAATCCAGTCATATGTTTGGAAGCCCCACTTTATATAAGCCAATCATCACTTCCATGAGTAATGTTACTTGTGAAAGCGAATGTCAAAACATATTCATCCTCGCTTGAAGAATCTTCACTTTCATATCTGGTTATTTTCTTGGATGGTTCATCATCCTCTGTAGCATGAGCATGATGTCTTCTCTTGTTCCCCTTCTTCTTATGAGAGTGAACCTTGTTCTTAGGACAGTGTTTTGCAAAGTGTCCTCTTTCATCACATGTATAACATATTAATTTAGATAGGTCCGTTCTACTGTTATCTCTATGATGAGGATTCTTACCTTTGGAGTGATGAGCTCTTCTTCTGCCTTTCTTGGAGTGAACTGTGAGAGCTTGATCTTCACTTCCCATCTTCTCTTCTTGAGCTACTATCTGAGCTTCTTCTTGAGAACATTCTTCCCATGGTCTGCTGAATTTAACTAACTTCTTTCTGGCATAGATTCCTTGGATGAATGAATCCCATGACCTAGGAAGGCCATTCAGTGTTGTTGTCACAATTTCTGCATTGTCCACTTCTTCATCTACAGCTTCTAATTGTTCCTTGATCTGATAAACCCTTTTGAAGTAAGACTAGATGGTCTCTAGATTTTGAATCTTCACATTATTTAGTTGATTCCTTAGAGTCATCTTCCAGTTTATGTTCTTTCCTTCAAACAATTTGGTTAGGGAATCAAACATAGCTTTACGTGTGTTGAGAGAGGAAACCTATGGGATAAGGTGATCCTTGATAGAATCAGCAATGATCCTCTTTCCCATAACCATCTTCTTCTTATGCAAGCCCTTATCCTCATCTCCCTCTGGAACTGGAACCTCCTCATGGATGTAGGATTCTAACTCATTCTCTTCCAGGACCAGGGAGATCCTATACTTCCAGGCTCAGAAGTTATCATCTCCCTCAAGATTTTTATCAAGATTGGTATGATGAGACATATTAAACTGAGAACCTCAAATGGAAATACAAAATATTTAGATCTTACCAGGTCAAGATGTCATATTTGGATTTGGAGTTGAAATCCCACAGTACTGGATCAGGAGAAAATTAGGGTTTTTCTTTTCCGGAGATCTGTCCACCCAAATGCCTTGGAAGTTATCCCTAACTTTGATTTTGGGGAGGAGATCAATCCAGGCCTGGGCTCACTGAAAAATTCCTCTTCTATGGAAAGCCCTAATTTTTGGTAGTAGTGTCAGCTCCAAAACTGAAAAACCTTAGAATTGTATTCTGCTTCGACAGAAAGATGCGCCCTAGGGAGGAGAGTTATTCCACCCTACTTTTCCTGAAAATTTGTGGAGAGAGATCCAAAAAATAGGAAGCCCTAGTTTGCACAAATGCACAGTGTCTTCTTCTCAGGTTAGCTCTAATTCCATGTTAGTTTTTCAACATTAAGCTAACATTATTAGGATATTTAACTGAGATAATAACAAGTACAACAATCAAACACAAGAGACAATGAACACAGTGTTTTTCCTCGGGGAAACCATAAATGGAGAAAACCCCGCAACTTCCTCAGAGATAGAATCAGCACCAAAATGGTAAAAGCCCAAAACAGTAAGTGATCTCCCAACAGCAGTAACCTTCTTCTTATCTAGCCCCAATCTCTTCTCCTTCCTCAACTATGCACTACACTTGAGTGTATTTGTGATGTGTACTAAATAGAGAGTCCAACTCTCTATTTATACTAATCTCGGCATGACTAAAACCCTACTAGGGACGACTTCTACTAGGAGAGTCTAATAACCCTAGTGCCCCGGAACTGCAGGGACTTTAACCCTTAGAAAATCAAAGGGTTACCTAGAATGACTTGACATGACTTGTTTACATTATTGATCCTCC
>LPNX010534401.1:62906-81737 GCA_001517045.1 Pseudotsuga menziesii | reverse complement strand
TGACTCAATTACATTATAGATACATCCCGGAATAAACATCGGGTTACAATACATAAGATACATAGATGAATACATTCCGAAGTTACAAATACATCAACAGACTGGTTCGATCAAAAGGACTGAGAGTTTGCAATAGAAGAAAACTAGATCTCCAGATTGAAACAAGAAGAGTGGTTGGGAAGACATATCTACTCTGATATCCATGATTTTTTCTTCAACGAGTTCATGATTATCTTGTACAACTAGTTCGTGCAACTTACCTTATAGAAAAGGAATTTCCAAGGAGGTGAACCTACTTACTGGACCCCTGAGTTGAATTTCCAAGGAGGTGAACCTACTTAATGGACCCCTGAGTTGATTCAATGGCTGAAAGGAGTAAACAACAAGGAATCAAGGGTTATTGAAGTGTGGCTTGACATCATCTTGGAAGGTATTGGAAGGAAACAACCCTCTCACATTTTTTATCTTTTAATCAATAAAAATTGTGAGCCGTATATATCTTTATGAATTCTTGAGAAATTTATAAAGAGTTCCTTCAGAATTTATGATTCTGAAGGTATTCTTAATCTTGAAACATCTATTTCATTAGAAAAGATCATTTGCAAGACTCTTGTGATGAATTATTGGAATTATCATTAAAAATTTATTTAGCAACTGCTAAATCAATTTTTCATATAATTAGTCTTTATTCATTAAATTTTAATTATAACTTATTAATATCATTTCACAACTGAGATATGTCTTGCATTTATGATTTTCGACTATGAATAGTCTTCTCATCATTAAAATATTTTAATTTCATTAGGGATGTGTTAATTTGATTTATAATGTCTAGGACAAATATTAACAATATATTTCATGTTTTATATGTCAATTTAAAACATGAAATTATTTAAAACTATGCCTAAACATTAAACATTTAAACCCTATGATGACTAATACCCTAAATGAATCACCATTCGTATCATACCCTAATTAATATGACAAAGGTGCAAAATAGAACTATGTTTAAAATCATCCAGGCAGATTGATTCATGTTTAAACCTATGATCGAAACAATAATCAAACACATTTAGAAACCCCAACTATGGTGACATATTTACAAAATTAAAATCATGAATACCCTATATAGTGAATATCGTATATTGGATTTGACACATTAATTATTATTAGACTTCTGTAATTATAGTACATAATTGTGTCATTTCATTCTGCTTATATGATTTAGAGGATCAATTTCATTTATGATTCATGTACAAGTTTATGTTTTCATTATTTCTATCATTATGGTCCTTGCTCTCCACGCCATTTCCCGTTTATATAAGAATCTAGGAATGGATTTATTCATATTTTGGTAGCACAGGGTATGGATTTTAGGGTTTTTACAGTAGGAGGAAGGAATAGACTAGTGCATAATCTTCATTAACACGGAACCTTATTTTTACTCAATACTGTCACAATGGCCCCCTTATGCAGGATCGAACTAGCTGGTGATGAATTGTTGGATATTGAGCCAAAGGATTCTTGACTGATTGATAAGGTTGGTTGGGGAAATTTTTTTAGGATCTTCAATGGTCATAGCACTAAGGTAACCTGTAGATTTTCGTTATCCCTGAAAGAAAATGTAGCAAAGATAGAAGATTTGACTTTGATTATTTTTTAGGGTTTCGTAGATAAGGAAACACAGTTACTTCAAACCAGAGGAAAATGGTTTAAAAGAGGGGAAATAGATAAATCCAAGTGGAAACAGTTCGTATTTTCTTTACCTACAAACTATGGTGACAAATTCAGGTTTTCTGTAAAAAATTTGAAACCCCAGTGCCGACCCTTGATCCAATTAATCATCAGATATATAATGTGCGATGGATGATACTCTTCTATGCATTTTTATCATTTGATATTGTTAATGGCATTTAAAGGGTCAAAATTGAATCTACCTTGTTTTGTGTTAAATTGTATCGAAAAATGTCATATGAAGTACATATTACTATAAGAAATCAATATCATAGTTTGTTTCATCATGGAATAGTCAAGATTTTGGTCCAATATTAGTTATTGTCAACCAGCAGAATTTGGGATCAATTTCTAGTGGACAACAATTTCGGCCCAACTGAGTTTTGGCGTCTGGCTTTATCTAAACCTCGGTTAAAGAGGAGAAAATTCTCGAATAATGAACCCTCTATTTTAAATCAGGATGTCAACCCAACAACCGATCTTGTCAAAATATGTTAGTATTAACACAACAAAGGGTAATTGTGTGACAGTTGGTAAAATCTCTGTTATCTCACAGCTCGTTCAAACTAGTGAAGAACGTATCCAAAATCCTGATGTATTTGTTCAAAGTCAACATGCAGACTCTGTTTTGTTTGATAAACTCTTACCTAAGAAGGGATATTCGATCTCTATATCTGCTCGAAGGTTTAGTAGAAGCATGGATACCATAATAACTCCAACAACCTTTCAAGAACAAAAAGAAACTCCATGAGTCGAAATCATTACTGAAGATGAAAATACGTTTCTAGATCATGAAATCACTCATAATAATGAACATGTTGAAAATAATTATAAAGAAAAATGATCTTGTGATTGATTCATTCAAATAGGGTTTGGATAGGTGTTCTCATGGTGTCGCTAATTCTAAACCAACATCTATAGGAAACTCCTCACCTACTAGAAGCAATAAGATTCTTCAAAGAGTACTTAAACAAGATTTTAGAAGCAATATATCTTGATTAGAAATTGAGGTTGATAAATTGCGTGATAATGCACTAGTTAAGGATGATGAAATTAAGACGATTAAAGGAGAAGTGGTAGAGTGGGTAAATAGATGGAAGAATTTGAAACAAAATAAGGATAAATACAAAGAAATTAAGAGATCTATGTCTGTAACCCATGAACGATTCATGAAATTGTCTGAGCAGCATAAGATCAAAAACATTAAGTTACAAGCTAGGTTATCATAGGCAAGAAGAGTTGTGAACTTACATCTTTTGACTTGAAATTTCTCTTATTTCAATTTAAAACGTTTTTTATGTATACAGGTAAGAGGAGATGTCAATTAGCATACCCACATAATCATAGATTTTGTGGGAATTGTTTGAAATTTATTATTTATGTTATTTTAACGCAATGTCTTAATAAAAATTAATATGTTGCTATTTGATTATGACAGGTTGCAATATGGAATCATTTTAATAATGGTTGTTGTTGGAAACAAGTGATCTCTATTACCATGTGTTCCTTTTGGAAATGACTTGGATGACATGTGTCTTGGCTATATGGATTTTGATTTTGATGTAGCTTCTCTCATAAATATTTTAATACCAGTCAATGGAACAGTTTACATTTTCGAGGATCTAGATGCCAGGTGTTTATCATGACTAAGTCTTGCATGGATGCATTTTCAAGGAAAGTGTTATGAGTTTTTATTACTGTTGTTAAAATAATCAATCATTTGAAGATTTAAGTGCCAGGTGTAGTTGATTGAGGAAATCTTGATTAAACAAAACGATTTTGAAGAATCAATAGTTTCAATTGTTGGACAACTGTTAGGAGATATAAGTCTATTTTTAGGAGTTAGTTGCATAAAATATTGAATGTAGTTAAATAAGTTTTTATAATATAAACTATGAAGAATCACCTAAAAATGGTTTCGAGTACATGGAAGAAGACTATACATTGGAGTGGTAGACCTTCTCATGAGGTAAGTTTATGATAATCGTTGTTGCTATGATTTTGCTCAGCATGGATTCCTTGACTGGTATCATATTTTTTATTTAGTTAATATGAATTAATATATATATTTTCCATTGTAATCTTCTTTTCTTAATTAATTATGGCCATACTTTGTGATAATTGTATGAATTGTACTAAGTGACTCAAATCAAAGTACATTTTATGTTTGATTTGAATATTATTTATTCCATTTTGTTAAGTTTTTATTAATATTTTGATTGAGTAATATTACATATACATTAGCTTATTGATTGATTAACCTGTATTTCTATAGGTATTCAATTGATCAGTTAAATATCTTTAAATTCGAATATTAAAAATGTTATATGTTAATTGCTTGTTGAAAGTTATCTTTTATGTCTATTAATAATTTTTATTAATATTTTTTATCATAAAAATATTTTTCAATAGAAAGTCATTATCTTTGCAACTGTGTAAAGTTTTTATTTCATCAGTTATTCTTAACTTTATGTTACTTATAGTGTCAATAGATTATTAAACATAATTTATAATTCTCTGTTGACCAAGATAGTTTAGGTAATATAGATTAATTTTTTGATTTTTAGTTTAAATTTTCATAGTTTTTATTTAATAGTTGTTAATAGATTCTGTATTTAATTAATTTTTGTTTTGTCTCTTTGAATAGTTATTAGAAAAATATTTCAAAAAATCAAAATAGAGACCCTTCTTAAGAGAGAAAAACACAAATTAGACATAATTAGTTAATTATGATTTAGTAGCTGTTAAATAGAAATTTTATTGTAAATAGATTAATATAGTTTGGAGATAATTAATTAGTCTTAGATTAGTGGTTTTAATTACAATTTAGTTTAGTTTTCATTGATTAGTTTAGGATATATTTTTTCTAGGTTAAAGTGTTAGAACTCTCCTTAAGAGAGTGAAAACCTAGATGGTAGCGGGACCACGACCTGTGAGAATCAACTAACTCAAACACATCATAAGCTGCAATAAGAAACATGTGTGGGTTGATTCTATGTAGTTGGACATAGATAGAAAATCTAGACAACAGAAGGATATATCACTTAGTTTGTTGTCGACATAGTCAAATCATATAGCGATGCAGAAAGGAATTTCTTCCAAGGACCAAGAGGGAGGTTTTTATTATATTTATAGCTGTAGATTAAGATGTTCATCTTCGAAAATGGAATATTGAAAATGAACTCAGAATAGTAAAGATCTGGTGTGCAGAGGTCACGGGTACAACAGAGACAAGGTTTGGATGGAATGATAAAGGGTATATGGATGGGATTTATGACAAGACTGTGAGGGAAGTCGAGGAAGAGTGTGGTATTCTACGAAGTGGGGTGAGGTTCCAACAAGATACGAGGAAGAGGAATGAGGAGATTCTAGGTAAGACCAGAACAAGAAACTGTGAGAGAATATCACAAGGGACTAATAGACCCTACAGTGATGAAGGAGATGACCAGGATACACCTGAGCCTGAGTAAGGTGCAACCCAAACCAATAATTTACCTACACCTTCATGCACTGTGCCACATTAAGGAAGAAACACCAGATCATCACTAGAATTCCTAGTGTGCCACCATAAGATTATTACTAGAAGATCACTGAATACAAGAAGAAGTCCTGGAATGGAGGGTGACAACGTAAAACTAACTTTGTTCCATGGGAACAAGATTGAAGACCTTGAGCATTATTGGTTTCTCTACGAAGCAATATAGACTGGAAAGAAAGTTAAGGATGAAGATATCAAGAAGGGACAACTAGAGATGACCTTTTGAGTTCGAGCATTGGATTGGTACATGAATTTTGTACAAGTGTCGATAAGGAATCAACAGAAGACACTAGAGTAAATTAGGACTGGATTAATTGAAGAATTTCGGAAACCCAAATCCGAGTCGTAGTACATTACTGAGTTGAAGTAAATAAAACAATATCCAAACAAGTCAGTATGGGATTTTGATCAGTGGTTCAAGATGTTTATGGCTAAAGTTAGATTTGGAATTAGCAACGTACAACACAAAGAATGGTTCATCACAAGATTGGTGCCACACATATGAATGCCATTAAAAGAGTAGAATATTGTGACACAAATTGAGGCTCTGGAAGTTGTGATGAAGCTGGAGGATTCATGAGTTGGCAAAATGGAGGTGGCAATGAATCAGATCCAATTGCAATTGGTGAATATGATGATTCGGCTGCAGGATATCAAGAAGGGAAAGGAAATTCGTGAATAAGTATGGTGTACTTGATGTCGTGTCGAAGGACATCATAAGGATCAATGTCCAGACTTTCATGAATACTTATAGGATGGTGATCCAGTAATACATAGCGCACTTCAGCACATCTGAAATCTCATCTTTGAAATAGTTGCAGTGGAATTTCCTGAATCACATGAGACACCAGTAATGTAGTTGATGATAGAATGTTACAGTGTAACAAGAGAACCTGACAACGGGGATGATCCAAGGAATATTAATATCGCAAAGTCAGAAGGAAATCGGGATATCGCAGCATCGGAGATAAGGAGGGTCAATATTGGAATGAAAAAGGTCCCAAAGTTTGCCAGTGTGGGAGAATATTGGGATGAAGCAACTATGGAGAAGATCATTGATCTACTCCACAAGTTCCATGATTTATTTTCAACTAAATTTGATGAGATGAAAGGGATCTTAGGGGACTTGGGAGAAATGAAAATCCTCCTAAATCCAGATACGACACCAGTAAAGCAATGTCCTTATTGATTGAACCTATGGTACAAAGAACGATTCAAAACTAAGCTCGATAGGATGCTAGAAGTCGACATCATTGAGACCATGGAGGAGTCAGAATGGATAATTCTAATGGTTTTTCAAGACAAGATGACAGGATAAATCTGGATCTATGTCGAACTCTAGAAGCTAAATGACACATGTCTCCATGATCTATTCCCAACACCATTTACTAATGAAGTACTGGAGAGAGTCAGGAAATAGGAGATATATTCATTCACAGATGGCTTTTCGGGATACCATGAGATAAAAATTGTGAAGGAAGATCACCATAAGTCCACTTTTGTGACAGAATGGGGATGTTTCCAGTACACAATGATGTTATTTTTCCTCAAGAACACACATGCGATCTTATCAAGGATATTAGTTGTTGCGTTTAAGGATTTCATTCAAAAAAATTTGGCGATAAATATGGATGATTGGACTATATACATGTTGGTAAAATTCCACATCACAATCCTTGGACTGATGTTGGAGAGATGTCGACAAAATCAAATCTCGCTAAATCTACAGAAGTGTATATTTTGTGCACCATTTGGAATTTTGTTGGGACACATTATATATAAGGAAGGAATGTTGGTGAATCATGTTAAGATTGCAATAATTGCTAATATTCCCACACCAATCATGGTGAAACAACTCAGGGTGATGTTGGGCCATACAAGGTATTAGCGAAATTTCATAAGGGGATGTGCAACGATCACAACACCAATGGAGATGTTTTTTAAGATGTGAAATTTGAATGGAGGCATGAATTTCAAGGAAGTATTGACACTCTGAAAAAGAAGGTGGTCACAATGTTGATATTAGTCTTTCTGGATTGGATGAAGGAATTTCACGTTCATGTTGATGCATCATCGGTCACATTAGGTGTAAATTAGGCTCAACCAGGTGAAGGAGCAATTGAGCACCCAATTTCCTTCGCAAGACAATTTTTTTTGTCTACGGAAAGGAACTACACAAAAATAGAATAAGAGGAATTGGCAATGGTATATGCATTGCAGAAATTCTGCCACTATATGTTGGGATGACACTTCAAGATGTTTACCGATCATTCAACATTGGAATAGCTGGTCAACAATCCTGTGTTGGGGGGGAATATCTATCGATGGTTGCTCCTCTTCCAAGAATTTTATTTTGAGATCATTATGAATCCGAGAGGATTGAATACCAGACCCGATCATTTGTCAAGGATCGAAACAAGCGAAGAATCACGTAGCATCGAGGATGGATTACCGAATGCATAGTTGTTTAAGGTTAGAATGGTAGATGACCATTATGAACAAATTATTTAGTTTTTATCGACAGGGAAAGCACCAAAATATTTCCCTGCTAGTCAGAAGAAGCAATTGGTCGTTTGAGCTGCATATTTTTAGCTAATTGTCAGACAACTCTATAAATTATACGTCGGTAAGTTCTACCGCATGATCAGGAAATGGTATTAGCTGAAGCACATGATTCCATTGCAGGAGAACATTATGGAGGTCATGCGATTTCTAGGAAGATACTCCAAGCTATACTATGGTGAGAAACCATGCACAATGATGTTATGGACTATACAAAAAGTTGCAACATCTCTCAAAGAATGAGGAAGCCATTGCACCAGGACGAGATATCGTTAGTACCTCAAGTGATGTTGGAGTCATTTGATAAGTAGGTAGTGAATTTTGTAGGACCCGTCAATACGCCTGGTAAAAAGGTTGGTGCATGATACATCATCGCTATGACAGACAACTTGACTAGATGGGCGAAAGCAGCACCAGTGATGGATTGTACCGATGCGACTACAGCAAGGTTCCTATTCGACAATGTCATTGCTCAGTTTGGTTGTCCTAAAATATTCATGAATGAACAAGGGAATCACTTCATCAATTGCACCATTAGTACAATGATGGAGGAATTCAAAATTCAGCACAAGAAGAGCACTCCATATCACCCACAAGCAAATGGAATGGTCGAGGCATTCAACAAGGTCTTGGAGCATGCACTAAGAAAGGTATGTAATGCAAACCGTGATGATTGGGTTTTGAAAATTCATGTGATATTATGGGACTATCGAACTACATGCAAATGGTTAATGGGGAAAACACCATTCAGGCTTCTCTATGGTTAAGAATCATTCATTACAATGGAGTACATTGTCCCTATCCTATGAATAGCGACAGGGATAGGAATAAGTGATGAAGGAGCAATTGGAGAATGGTTGACGTAACTGTTGCAACTAGAAGAGGATTAGTTCATCACAGGTTTTCATCAACAAGTGGAAAAGGATGGAAAGAAGGCATGGCATGACCGTCATGTCAAATAAAAGTACTTCGAGTGTGGAGACATGGTTCTCCTCTATGACAACAAGTTCACAAAGAACCTAGGTAATATCCAAATGCATTGGTTAGGACCTTACGTGATTCATTTTATCATCGACGAAGGTGCGGTTCTGTTACAATAGCTAGATGCATTTTGCTACCAAATCTAGTGAATGGAATTCATATAGAACCCAATTGGGATAACCAAGTGTGGCACCATGTCTGAAAATATGTCTAGTGGAAAAAAAAATGAGAGTGATGATGAGATGAGTAAGATATGTTGAGTAGTTAATCGAAACAATAAGGGTCGCAAGAAAGGAACATATGTGCAAGTCACAATGAAAGGGGAGCTCAAAAACATTCGATGAAGGGAGATGCAGTCAAATCAGGAAATAAATGCAACAGTTAAACCCAATGGACAACGGTGCGAATGCATGAGACGTGCATTTATGAAGAATCGTACCGTTGGATTTGTAGAATCAATGGTGGATTCAATCGAATGATGAAATATTTTGTTATGATGGTTAAGATAATTCATACAAGCACAATCATGGCTATAACAATCAATAAGGGAGCCGTCGGATGAACCATTGTGACAATTGAGCAAATGAGTGAGAACAAAGGCTATTAATAGAGCATAGTGAAGAGAAAGAGAGCAATAGATTTTTAGAAATGGCCCAAATAATTTCGAGTGGTAGTACACAGGGCTCACCAACAGTGAGTGTCTTGATCATATAAGAGAGTCCATACCTTCAAGAGGAAATTTCATGAATAGTAAGTAATAAGAGGGGCACAAATCGCCCAAACTGTCCCTAAAGAAGGATAAAATCAACTCGGAGTGCAACCATGGAGGAAATAGCAGACGCTAAAGTGGACCCCTCAATGACAAGAGGTAAGGACACCATAGCATGGAAAGGAGAAATAGTCAACAAAATTCTGTTCTATATACCACCCCATAAGCCACATGCACCAATGGTTTGGCTCAGTAAGAACCAGAAGTTTCCTATATAGTTGTTGCTGACACCAAAAGGAGTACACGTCACCGCAAATATTATACCACACCTACAAAAGCTGTAGTACAACAATCATGAAATTATCACATACCCAAAATGTATTGTGGATCCATAAGAGACAAAAGAAAGTGGCGAAGGAGGACTAATTGTTAGAGTACCGCAACAGTGGTCTATGGCGTTGCATCAGTCGGGATTGTTGGCCATCACCTACATGCCACATTTTGGAAGTGGGGAAAAAGTGAATGCATGTGTAAAGAAGTTGTTGCCCTATTTTCATGAATGGTACCTTTGGCTCACCACAAAGGTACCTATAACAATTGAACTAATATCCCATATCATCGAGTTACCAATGGCAGGTGTCGAACCGTCATAGTATTTTCAAGGAAAAGACAATGATAAGAGGTTGGTTGCGAAGCATAAGAAGAAGTATGGTGTTATTAGGGACAAATGAACATACATCATAAAAAACATCAATGACAAACCAGTTCATGTCACCACAAATTTATTTCCAATGATTATTGTGAGGAAAAACCGACCAAACCAATGTACCTCAAGAATAATTGCATGCACAGAGTAGTGCGCCAAAGGATTTTAGATGAACTGGTCATTGTTCCTATTGAATCAAATGACAAAATATGCAATGTTAGTGCAGTAGGGAAAGATGCCATTTACCTCTTCATGGATCTTGATATTAATAACACCGGTGGTTTAAATGCAACCCAAATTTTATCATGGGATATATGTGGAGGTCATCAAAACATGCAGGGGAGCGCTCTATCAAAACTTATGGTAGCTCTATGTTAAGAAGCGACAGATAGGATGCGCCATCCAATTTTATTTATACTTGGATGTACGTTGAGAAGCCTCCAAGAAATTTCCATGCTTCATGGAGGAGGTGTAGTGATTCACATTAGGACAACATGTGATCCACATCCAAGAAAGATGCGATGTTGATAACCAATGTCTGACAACATCATATAAAATGACCGATGAGGAATTGGATTGCATCATTGATGACTGACATGTAGAGTGGAAGGTCCCAGATGATTTTGATGGCTTGTCAAATAACGAAGCAGGATTCCCACCAATCATTCCCATCGAGTAGGAGCACGAGCAAGTGAATATATATGAGGAGGAGCAATCGCATGAGGAATCCTTTTCCACTTCGATATATTTGTAGTTGGATAGACATCAAGAAGAAGGAAGGATGAATTGAAGGTTTGAACAAGGTGAAGTAAGAAGCACCCCGAAGATGAATGAATATTAGGTAAGTCGAATACTAGAAGCAATCACTACTACGGATAGTACGAGTCAAGCTGAGGTGAAGAAACATTGGACATCATACTTTCACCAAGTCAATGGATTGTTACGATCATTGATGAATGCTATACTGGAAAAGGTGCCAGATATGGATGTGTTAGAAAGGGAAACAAAAATAAGTATTGGAAAAAGGGTGTGACTACTGGAGATCCCATTGCGCGCCCTAGAAACAAGAAGAGAGGATGTTGACGTAGCCATGCAGCAATTTTACATAGTTATCCTTGACATAAACGAGCTCCTGAAATAGACACTTGCACGTCTGTAGAAGGAATAAACCCTAGAGATCACAAACCAAGAGGAAATCATGTACGATCGTTTAGTGAAGTTGCAGGAGAAAATAGAATTAGCATAGGAGGAGATAAAAAGGATGAAAAAAGTGCATGAAGTAGAGGTAATTGAATGAATGAAGGAATACGATGACAGGGAAAGGATAGAGAATTCCATGTTTGCCACTTGCGAGGAAATTCCTTACATCACTATGGAGATGTTCATAGAATCCAAGGTAGTGTGACTAGGACAAATGGTTGTGGATTTAAAGAAAGAGAATGAGGACTTGCAGGCCTTCCAGATACCAAGCATGCCACTAATGCAACTAGAAGAGTGCCAAATAAAATCAGAAGAGGCAGTAGCACAGCTAGAGGAGCAAGAGAAGGAATCCAATTCCATTGTGGAAGCAACAACGAATATTTGGATGTGTGTTGTTTAGGATGACCAACTGCCACAATTTGGTGCATATCTCAATGAAGCAGAGGCACAGCTAAAGGAAATGAGGGGATATCTAAGAAAAATGGCCCCAATAGTGCAAGTAACGAAGGCAGAAAAATTAAAGGCACTACATGTTATCTGGAATATTGCACCTTCTGCGGACACCTGGAACAAATGAGTGAACAAAAAAGGATGAAGACCTTCCCTGAATGTTTTAAACACCTAGAATACCGCTTTGATCATGAAACTATGTACCTGTAAACATATCAAACAAAGAAGAACATCAAAGCTACCAGAAAATCATCTACACATCCATACTAGTGACTAAGGAATCCAGTAACATATACATGCGAAATCAAAACAACAGATATGTGGGATGGAAATAAGCTTTGCATTAAGAATGAACGAAGAAGCTTACAACCATTGCCTTAGTGTTGACAAAATCCTCCACAAGACAAACACTTCATCCCCAAAAGCTCCAACTTGCTCTCTTGTGCTTTCCAATGGATTGGACTAGGTAGTTAATTCAACAGCATAACAATACCATTTAGTTATCCCCCTCAACTATGGATATGAACTTGTATTTATAGGGATCAATGGATAGAGATAGTTGAGAGAGTTGTGGGTGAGGTGGCTCTAAGATCCTACAAAGAGGGATATCAAGATCAACTAACCCATATTGATAGGGATAAGGGAGGACACGAGGCTCATGATCTAGAAGCCTTGAGAAACGTCTCTTTTTCCCATTTTACCCAGGGTACCACTTTTGTTCCCTTATGATAGAGTGGTTTAGGTGAGAACCGCTTCAACAACAAAGCACATTAGTGGTGGCACCACATATCTATAAAAGGACACAGGTGGTGCTAAAGAAGGTACCACTCATCAGCCAAAGGAAAAGCTCGGTGCTAGGATTTTTCAAGTAGAATTGACAAACAGAGCAAGTTTTCATTCCAATTTTTGGGATTAATGGAAAACATAGGGGTTAAGGATCTCATCACATGTTGGTGACAGGATTTGGGTATAACAGAATGCCCCCCAAAGCATGAGGCTTAGAGGGATACGATAAGCGAGAGGTTTGAGAGAACAAGTTGTCACTTCAAGGTGAGAATGTCAGCTCGATCGAAGAATGTCATCAAGTAGGAATCTGTAGTACATAAATACTTTTGACTAATAGATAAATGTAACCAACTCATGGCTACAGACCAATACAAGGCAGATCCATGAGAGGAATAAACAATCATGGCTATTAGAATACAACGTAGATCCATGTGATAAAGGAATTAAACTTGGACATAGCTACCAGACATACAGTGTAGATCAATGTCATACAGACACAAATTTGAGCATAGCCATGACCATACAAATGTGGATCCATGCTATATATACAAAACTCCATCGCAAGATAGGGAAAGCAATGAGCGCTACCTAGGGTCTTCATCTTGTCTTCCACAAAGTACGATTCTATCCATGTGATTACAATGTCCTGAAGTCGAATATGGTAGAAACCACTTGATTACCGACCAATGATGTGGACTATTAACAAGTGCAAGGGAGATCACCATTGATGTCAATGATTCCCAAGGTACCCTAGTACAATCTACTGAGCGCGATAGATGTCTTGATGTCGAACACCCAGTCGATTCTATCGATCAAAGGTCCATGATGTGAACCTATGTCGAGAGTGAGAGAATCTCTCATTGAGGCATACCGAGTCTCAAGTTACTAAACTTGTTTCTAAGACTATTTCCAGGATGATGAGCTGACGTTGACAGGAATAGTGTCGTCGAAGGAGGCCCATTATGAGTTCCACATTGACAACAAAAAACTCAAAACAAAGTTTTGAAATTATGTGAATAAGGTAACCATATAACTGACTCAAAAGTACTTACACAGAGACTATTTTGACTATAGAGGCAAACTTCTTCAACTTCCCTTTCAACATCAGGCGACACGACAAAAGACTTGGTAGCATGACTATACTAGACAAACACATAGTACGATGGTGGACAATGCATTCTTTTGAAAGACTCAAAGGAGTGACATGACTCATGAAAGTGGATCTGCATGGAGATCAGTTGAATACCCAATCAACTGAAATGATATGCAGATGAGTGCCATGTTCAAAGGTAATGACAAACTACTACCATTTATTTTCAAAATGACTCCCTTCCCATTTTCCCCATCATGGTTGATGAGTGCCTCTTTTCGGTTTTACGAGTTCAAAGAGGGTAACAAGCACTTGTTATAGCTCATCCGAAGACAAGTCCAAACTCATATATTTTACGAACCTAAGAGAGGAGGGGTTCATTCCCAAAAGAGGGTCTCTCAATGTTTAATTTAATGAGTCCAATGAAAGTTAACTCGGTATCGTTCATGTTTAGAGAGTCTGAACAACCACGGAAGAAGACTCAACGAGGTCCTTTTTCGTAAAATAGTTCACCTGAACCGAAAAAGTGATAACCTACCGTCAGATGAATGACTCTTCAATTACTTTAATGAGAGTGAAGAAGACAAGATCACTCGACAATCTTTTCATATTTAAGGAGCCCAAAAAGAGTTTAAAGAAGACTTCACTAGGTCTATTTTCACGATGAGAGATTATACGACTCTGAAAAGAATAAAAAAAGGACTCAGGCCTTTGATGCTAATTTTGGAGAGCATGACCAAAGTGTCACAATAAATGCTCAAAATACTTTTTTCATTTTACGGTAGCACGAAAAAGTAAAAAACGAACTCCCAAAACTTTTATTGCTACCGCTCTTCTATCCTGCAAGGACTTGAAAAACAAGTGTTAAATTCTCCAATAACTAACATTAAAGGATTATGACTGATAGATTTTGAGTAATAAATGATTTTAAAACAAAACTATTACATGTCAAAACCTAAAATGTATATAAAATTATGTAAATAGTAAAAAATCAAAACATTTTACCTTTTACCCATAGTTGAGAGCCTTTGGAGCATTTTCTTGGCCATAGTTTTAGTTGTTGATATCAGGAGCATCTACTGTCGGATTCATGCACTGTCAGTTCCAGGTAATAGCTTAAACCCTACTCTTTCATTTCATGCTTTCAATTTTGATTTCTTGTGGTGTTTTGGGCCTATTGGGCAAGCCCTAAAACCATGGAAGCGAGCACCACTCTTATCCCTTGCAGGATAAGAAGTACTCTGCTAGAATCACACCAAAAAAACTGCACACAGGCAGTGCCACAACCTATCCTCAATGGGACATAGGTGATGCCAGCCGTGGGTAAATAAAAATTCATGAACAAGAAAAAATAGCTGAAATTTGATGATTTGAATGATTGGGAATGTTTCTAATTGGTCTTGTGATGGTTTTTGATAGGTTCCCATTGATAAAAAATGGTAATATGGAAATAGAGGCAACATGACAATGATGATGCATTTTCCAAATGAAACATGGGTTGTACAGCCACATTGAGAGACTATGGAATTCTAAAGTTTTTTCGCACACCTAGTATGGTGCCACCTGAGTGACTATTAGAACAAATAATTTGGATGTGGAATCCGGAGCAACAATATTTTGAGATTGGTGCTCATATATTGACAATTGAAGTAGAGGACATCTACTTCCTGACAGGCCTATCGAGACGAGGTGCTCCCATATCTTTGATTGGTTCCTATGGAGGGGACATTACTACTCAAGAGTTGATAAACCGCCATTGCATTCCTGGGACCAGGACATCAAGGAAGAAAATTCCCATAAAAGCAGTGGTGCATGGCCCTCTACGGACAATTTTGTTTATCATGTAGAGAGTGGTGGGAAGCCAAGGGGTATACCAGGCATCTAGAGTGCATATTCTCTATGCCATAGAGGCCATGGAACCCACAGTTTTTAACTGGGAAAAAGCTCTACGTATGATCTTCAAAAATCAGCTAACCAAGTGTCGGCAGGGGGAGCTGAAGCAGTTCGGTTTCGGTTCAATTCTAGCGTGTTTATTTTTTGAGTGGGTTCCACAAATGAGACCCCGGGTGGTTTTTACAGAGTTGAGGGCATGGGACCCTCGCGTCTAGAGATGGGTCCAGATCATGGCCCGTACTGGAGTGGGTAGAGGCAAGGTAAAGTTCGATGACCCATTCTTTCGATGGTTGAGAGATCAGCTCCTCATGTTGGAGGACTATGCATATGCGAGCACCGACTTCAATGGTGACCCTAACCTACTGCTCCCACCTAGTGGACAGTGGGGTGATATTGGTAAGAAACAAAAACCCTAAAATGTAAATTGTGTTTTTATGTTTTATTTTTTATATTTTTTATGTTTAGAAATGAGACTTGAATGTTTTCATGCAGATGTCGGAGCAGCACGACCTAGGGGAGCCTCCCCATTAGACAGGTGATATGGAGCCTATTTTGTACCACAGGGAAATGATGTGACATGGGAGCTAGAGGAGAACCTTGAGAGGTTGACTCTAGACATCCTGAATGCCTCGATCGATGACCTCCCACGTAGGTACCAGAGGCCTACTGCGGGAGTACCGAGTCATTTCAGCAAACTGCTACGTTGAGTAGCTTGGGTGGTTATGTGTTACAACGAGCATCACTAGCTAATAGGGTGCATGATGTATTCACTGAAAGTTGATAGATAGCTTCATGACTTTTGTATGATGATTTTTTACCTGAAAGCCCGAGTGATTCAGATGAGGTCTCGTGACCTATTTTTTGTAAAACATGTTTATATATATATATATATACAGACTTCGATCTTGGTTTTTATATGTCTCAAATGGTGATTGTATTTTAGATGAGTTTTATGTGTCTTTTATAGTTTATTTACAGTGAACCATGTTTGATTTTCATGTCATGAATGGGCAATATGCCAGTCTAGGATGTAATTTGCCAATGAGTCCAACTACATTATCTTCCCTAGGGATATGCCTATAGACAATACTTTCAAATGACCTTTCTAATAAACGTACCCTCCAAAAGAGACAGAGAAGCAGAGGATTCCTAATGGCATAGACATGGTTTAGATGACAAACCACAAGTTGTGAGTCCATCAATACTACCAAGTTGTGAACATCTTGGGAGATAGCTTCAGTAAGAAGACCTATGACTGCTCGATACTCAGTGATATTGTTGGTGGCGGGACCAATACAAACCTGTAAATTTGAGCATATAGATCTATAGACAAATACACAACTCACAAAGTGGATCTCACAATTTACTCAGCAATTGAAGAATGAAACAGTGCAAAAAGGCTTGCAGCTATGAATGCTTTCATTAATAAAAAAAGTAATCTAATGATAATTACAAAGAAGTAAAATGGCTTTAATAGCCACAAGCAATTCAAATCCACATGAGGAAGTTCGAATTGATTAGACTCTACTTGACTGTAGGTAACCAAGACCTTGTCTAAATCACTATCGGAGGACTCAGTGGTTAACTGACCTTGTCTAAACCATAACCGGAGTTCATCAGAGCTCTAAAACACAACTAAAGTGTTACATTCAGTGTTGACTAAGGTTAACTGACTGTGGTAGGTGAGAAATGCACCCCACATGTGTGCAGTCAAGTAACCCTAGCGCTAACTAAATGTAAAGGACTTGAACTGAATGTAACTGACTCCTAACTTAGCTTGACTAGTCATTAACTGAAGTGAACTGACCTTGGTTGGTTTCAGCACTCCCAATGGATTCCTAAATTGTAGGGATTAATCTAGGAGGATCCTAAAATTATGCAATCAAGTGCAATAAGTGGCAGTGAGCCTCAATTAGTGTTCCCCACACTTTAGTAACTGAAACATGTGCCCCAATTAGGTCAAGTGGACCCAATGGTGTTAATGACTATAAATAGAATGGATGGACTCCCGATTTAGACATGACTCCCAATTTAGACATATGACCAAATTTGGACAAGGGAGGATTAATAATCCTAACACCCCCCCTGAATGCTAACTTGGACAAATTGTGGGCCCTGGTAACTAAGACCATAGGTCACCCATTACATCAAGTAAAATAAAGTAACTGCTTAATACAAGGATTCAGGGCAAAAACCACATGGGAAAAAAGCCTTCCCTCTATCTAAGCAAGTAGAATAAGGTCTCAAGTTTGAAAAAATTGAAAATATGTTGCTGCAATCTTCATCTCTATGAGGTAGTGAAGCAGCATGCATGGTGTGCTGTGCACAGGTATTCTGGGGCCTAGCATGTAGACTTCTCTTTCTTCTCCAAAAATGATGATGAGAGGAAGGAGGAATGTAACCTTTGTCTCTTGCTGAATGAAGAGGTGTATGATCATATCCATTCTTTTGAATGTAGTAAGACTAAGCCTTTGCCATATTGCATATTGCAGGAAGTCTATTGCATCTCCCTGAAGGAGGTAATATAGCATGACATAGCGCACGAGTCTTTCCTTTCTGAGTGTTAGGTGAGTTTCCAGTCATCTTCCTAGCTTCCAGTTTGGAAGTAGGGACTGAATCTAGATCTGAGTCACCCTGAATCTCAATGTCATAAACTGATATAGATGGATCTGCAATACTAGTAGAAGCTGTAAAAGAAATAGATGCAATGATTTCACCTTCCCTTGCAGGTGGCTGCTGAGAGTGCACTGGTTCTGAAGGAGCCATGAAATGTGAGAACTCATATGCTTTTGAAGCATGATTTGCAGTACCCTTTGCTATGATGCTCCCAGTAGAGATATATGTGATCTCCACTGAGTTAGGACCAAAGATCACTCACTTTGGAGATCCAGTATGGGCCATCTGATAGACAGATAACAGGTTTGAAGCTAGGGAGGGAACAAATAGCACATATTTGAACCTTCCATGTTCAAATTGGATAGAGCCATTCCCTTTTGTTTTGAATTCACTGTTATTGCCCATCTGAATACTAGAACCATCAAAGGACTGAAAAGAAGAGAATTATTCTATGAATGCATCCATATGGTTGGAAGCTCCAGAATCAATGAGGAAGACAAGTGCTGATTTGCAGCAAGCCTTCAGTGCATGTCCTTTCCTTTGGTATTCTTCTTCTTCTTCTTTAG
>LPNX010534401.1:51760-62170 GCA_001517045.1 Pseudotsuga menziesii | reverse complement strand
TTAGCTTTGTCTTTATCTGATTCTGGCTCTTCCTCTGTTTCTTCTATGAGTCTGAAGAGATGCTTGGTGCAGAGCAATACTATCATGTCATCCTTCCACTAGTGATAGTTGAAGGGAGTGAGAAGCTCTATTTGATGAGCCATTTCAAATGTAATAGGAAGAACTAAGCTGCTGTAGCGAATGCAGTGAGAAGAAAGGGATGCTTGTAGGGAATGATATAAGAGAAGCTGATAACCTATCACACAATCAAACATACAAAGTAAGGTCGATAGTTTTCACTTTTGGAATTTCCTTCACACCCAGCATAGTTGATCAAGCAAGCTTGATCAATAATTTCTTAACTTGGGATATTAAGTGGTAAATTCTCCGCTTCTGGTGCAGTACTGAAAAAAAAATGATCTGGCTGGAGTTCTGAGGAGGAGAGGAGTCTTGTCTACCGAGGCTCTGATACCATGTAAATTTGAGCATATAGATCTGTAGACAAATACACAACTCACAAAGTGGATCTCACAATTTACTCAGCAATTGAAGAATGAAACAGTGCAAAAAGGCTTGCAGCTGTGAATGCTTTCATTAATAAAAAAAGTAATCCAATGATAATTACAAAGAAGTAAAATGGCTTTAGTATCCACAAGCAATTCGAATCCACATGAGGAAGTTCGAATTGATTAGAAGGCTACTTGAATGTAGGTAACCAAGACCTTGTATAAATCACTATCGGAGGACTCAGTGCTTAACTGACCTTATCTAAACCATAACCGGAGTTCATCGAAGCTCTAAAACACAACTAAAGTGTTACATTCAGCGTTAACTAAGGTTAAATGACTATGGTAGGTGAGAAATGCACCCCACATGTGTGCAGTCAAGTAAACCTAGTGCTAACTGAATGTAGAGGACTTGAACTGAATGTAACTAACTCCTAACTTAGCTTGACTAGTCATTAACTGAAGTGAATTGTCCTTGGTTGGTTTCAGCACTCCCAGTGGCTTCCTAAATTGTAGGGATTGATCTAGGAGGCTCCTAAACTTATGCAATCAAGTGCAATAAGTGGTAGTGAGCCTCAATTAGTGTTCCCCACACTTTAGTAACTGAAACATGTGCCCCAATTAGGTCAAGTGGACCCAATGGTGTTAATGACTATAAATAGACTGGATGGAGTCCCAATTTAGACATATGACCAAATTTGGACAAGGGAGGATTAATAATCCTAACAAAACTGCTCCTGATATGACCAAATCGTAAGCTGGGGAATAGAGAACTTAAGCAGCTGAGGAAAGATTCAAGGTATGGCAATAATCACCATCAGTGAAGACGTATAAAGCCATCTGCTCTGCACGACCAAAACATGGTATAAATAGATACATACACTAAACTCAAAACCATATTGAAAATAATTAAGCACACTAAAAGTCAAGTAATATACATATATACAAGGTACTACACAATAAATATCTAGGCATATTACCTATTCAGGTACAACCCATTGCGAGGTTTTCCTAAGGGCATTCCATCATAGTCCACGAGCTCGTAGGCCCCTTTCTCTAAAAATCTGGAAATAACGAAAGAACTGTACCACATGGATTCAAACTTTGCTTTCCCTAGTTCGTCATATCTCTGATCATAAGTCAAAACTAGGTCACCCTTGTTAAAGACACGAGGTTGGACAAACTTGTCATACTATGCCTTGACGCATTTCTTGTGTGCCTCATTAGCTAAGGCAGCATCTCTTCTAGTTTTGTCAAGGTTGTTCAAGTATAGAAATATCTCTTCCTCTATGGAATTGTTTGGGAGAAGTTCGACGGTAAGTTTCAAGATGGAATTTGACATTGAATCAGCAAGACATCTTCTAGTCTGTAGACAAGCTGGAAAGGTGTGAAACCAGTAGTTGTTTTCACCGAAGTCCTATAAGCCCAAAGAGCAGAGAAAAGAATATGGTTCTAGTTGGATTTATGGTCTCCAACCATCCGACGAAGCATTTTTTTCAAAACTTTGTTAATGGCCTCGACTTGACCATTAGCTTGTGGATAATAAGGCGTAGAGTTTTCATGATGAAAACCTAGCTTGGCACTTAGTTCCTCCATCATTTGATTACGAAAATGTGATCCATGATTAGTAACTATGGACTGCGGAACTCTGAATCTTGCTATCACATGATTGAACCGGAAGAGAGCGGAAGTCTTACGGTCCTCTGCATACGTAGGCATGGCCTCGGCCCATTTTGTAAATTAGTCAACGACTATGATGTAACAATGCCCCCCAGCTGAGGTAGGATTATAATGCATATAATCATTCCCTCATTTGGAAAATGGGCCAATGGCAATGATGGTGTGTAATGGAGCAGGATGAGTGTGCTTTTTCTAATAAAAATGTTGACAAGGTGGGAATTTCTTAACAGCCTCATGACAATCTTTAAATACTGAAGGCCAGAAATAGTCAACACGAAGGATTTTCTGGGCTATAGCCATCCCAAATAGATGACCGCCACATGCTCTAGAGTGGCAATCACTCAAATCTTGTCCAACTTCCTCGTGGGTAAGGCATCTTCGAAGAATGGAATCGATACCACATCTATACAAAGTGTCATTCAAGGTGAGGTAGTGTTTTGCATGGTGATGGATACAATGTCAATTGTCACAAGATAGAGTAGGATGAAACCTTTGTGTCTCGATATAGATGAGAAAATATCCATACCATGGGTCAGTAGTGCTTATCAGGAACATGAGATCATCTGGGAAGGAATCACTAGGCACAGATTCCGTCGAAGCACAGGGAAGATCACACATGATCTTAGCAAAGACCAAGGATTTATTTGACGTAGCTTTGGAAAATTCTAGATCAAACTCTTGTAGGATGACTATCCATCAGGAATACTTGCCCCCAAGCACCTAATGAGTCAGGATGTAATACATATGGTTGTGGTCTGCCAATACGGTGGTTGTGGGGAGAAAAATGTAGTGACGAAATTTCTGAACAGCAATGACTATGGCCAATGCTAAATTCTCCACACATGAATATCGAGTTTCGGAATCCATGAGATTCATACTAGCATAGTAGATCACGTGCTATTGACCCTCGAGATTCTTCTGCACCAAAATGATGGCGATGGTAGTAGTGGAGGCAGCAATGTATAAGAGAAAATCCTTTGAATAATATGGGGGGTGTACCATGAGTGAATGAGTCAGAGCGTGTTTGAGGTTATCAAAGGCTCGTTGGGATTGGTCATCCCAAAAGAATGGAGTTTCCTTCTTAAGGGGACGCATATAACCTTGTGTTTTCTCTACAAAATTGCACACAAAATGGCGGAGGAAATTTGCCTTCCCTTGCAAAATTTGGAGTTCTAGAAGGTTGGTTGGGGCTAGTAGAGCTAAAATAGCAGCAATTTTCAATGGATCTATCCGGATGCCATCCTTAGAAACCACAAAACCTAACAGGCGTCTCGTCTCAACGCAAAAAAAACATTTATGAGGATTGAGCCATATGTTATAATGAAAACATCTCAGGAAAATGTCTCTAAGATGACCAGGGTGGTACTCCCGTCGTTGTGAATGAGCTGGGAGGTCATCAAGATATGGTTCAACAATATGTTTTATATCATGAAATAGCACGCTGGAAAGTGGCTCCAACATTTTTCAAGACGAATGGTAACTTCTTGTATGCAAAGGTTCCCCATGGGAAAATGAATGTTGTCCTATGCTGATCGGTGGGTAAAATCTCAATCTAATTATAACTCGAAAATCCATCCATAAATGAGAAGATGACACTTCCGGCACAGTTGTTGATAATCTGGTCGATATGCAGAGTGGGAAAGTTGTCTTTGGGACAAGATTTGTTCAAATCTATGAAATCGATGCAGAATCTAATGGTACCCTACTTTTTATTGACAGAGATGATGTTTGATACCCATTCCGTCAGGGGTACGGGATAAATAATCCCTTCTTTGAGAATTTTTTATATTTCAACTTTGATAGCTGCAGCATTCCATGGATGGACTTGCCTTAGTTTTTTCCTGACACATTTTGCAATGGGATAGGTTTTTATTTCATGAACCATAATGGATGAGTCTATCCCCATAATTTCTTCATAATACCAAGAAAAAACATCACGGAATTCTTTGAAAAGTGCTCTGTATGCTTCAAATTCTTCTGCTAAGCAGTTCTTCCCAACATGAACATGCTCAAGGGTGCTAGGCTTGGCTAATATGTCAATTGGATTTGTTTGAGTAATGTTGCATAGGTTTCCTTAAGAATCTATGTTCTGCAACAATATAGGAGTTTGAGGTGTGTTAACAATATCAGTGGAAAAAAGGGATGCAAAATCATGGTCTACCGAATTGGTGTTGGGGAGGAACGAGGATATATGATGATGATCCTCCCATATAGGATCATCCATACTCCTGATTTTCATAATGGACTCATCGGAAGGAAAATTCTGGGAGAGATAATCTAGAATATGAAGAGAGGGTTTGTTTCAGCTGCAACTTTTCTCCCCAAATTCTTTTAAATTTTGGACCCCCCTTTATGATCTTAGTGCTGCGTTGAATCAATTGGAGCCGTGAATTTTTGGTCATGCTTTTGGATGATTTTCGAAGATGAACTCTCGTCCTGTTTCAAAAATTACTTGTATTGGAAATTGTTGCGGGTCGCAAATGTTAGAGTCTGGTTTTTGTTAGTCGAAGATGAATCAGGTCAAGTGTTCTTTAAAAACCGCTATTTTGGAGGTGAAATAGTTTCAATCGTTGCCAAATTTTTAAATTTTTAAAACACTTATCAATTTTATCTGACCGGAGGCTGTTGTCTATTTCTCTTCTGCCGTTGCGGCTTCCAAATTAGCTAAGCACCCGATGTGTAAGCACTCCGCCCGCCGATGCGTGTCGGTCTTCTAGTCGCATGTCTATAACCCTTTTTCTTCCACCGTTGTGGCCGCACAAAGAACTTTGCTACCGATGTCATTGTCCTTCCGATTTCTGATTGGAAGTTTTCCCACCACAGCTTAGGTCTTAACTCTTTCGACTTCGATGTGCTTAAGTGTTTTTGCAGTACCCATCGCCTGTTAAGACCCACTTATGCGGCTGTGAATAGGTCTACCATGTCGATGTTAGCGTTCTGAGCCGCTGACGATTTCTTTGTTTCTTTTCATTGGTGATTTCTTTCGAACCCATAGGTAGATGAGATAGTGGTGTCAACGTTTGTGAAATTTCTTATAACAGTCATGCACATGATCTTTCTTGTTGAGTAGCCGTTTTGGTTGATATAATTTGATGTTTTGTTTTAGAATGCAATCACAATGAATGAGGCATATTGATTTATTGCAGGTGGACTCAAGGGACTATTGAGATGACCATGACACGAAGGCATAGCTGGACAATTTTGACAAAGATCGAACCGAAACCGGCAGGATCGCAAGGAGGACAAGCGAAGCAGAAGGAAAAGATCAGTAGTGACAAAGGCATAGACCTGAAAGATGTCAGTTACTAAACGGATCATGAGTGCACATAGAAAAGATAAAAGTAGGGATCCGAAACGTTTTGAGAGACCGAAAGGTCACACGTTTGGGAGGGCAGCCCAAGCGGTCAACTGTTAGTTTAAATATTTGAAAGTTAAAATTGACAGGGGCTTTTTCCCAGTTAGACATGTTAATAGATATTGTAAGAAGAACTATTTTTTTTGCAATAAAGAATTATTGTTTTCCTATTGGAGAAAGTTTGGTGGGACGTTCAAATGCTATGCTATGGATTGGTGAAAGATGAACTATTTCATTTTTCTAGTTTTTTGTCCATTAACTGTGAGATCGTTCTAACTCTTAGAGCCTATGTTCTTGTTTGAATGATTTCTGGTTTATTCTATGAAATTACCACCATGAGTAATGCTTGCTATTCATAAGCAATTGGCTATCTGGTTGTCTAAATATCTTTAATCGTTCATGTGTTGTAGGAAGGAATATCAGATATCTG
This sequence comes from Pseudotsuga menziesii, assembly GCA_001517045.1. Taxonomy (NCBI): domain Eukaryota; kingdom Viridiplantae; phylum Streptophyta; class Pinopsida; order Pinales; family Pinaceae; genus Pseudotsuga; species Pseudotsuga menziesii. The sequence continues at coordinate 56,220 of LPNX010534401.1, read as the reverse complement.
TAATTTCTCTTCATAATGCATGCTCAATACACATTACTCATAAATAAGTTACAATTTGGCTCCCCGGGGATAGATGGATAGATAGTTAGTTTTACTTTATTGCTGCATATGTGATTTAGATGCTTGTGAGTTCTAAGACGAGAGGTAAGAACCTGCGCATCACGTTGTGACTACTCCTTGCGTCCTTTATCACCCTGCATGGTTAATTAGGCACGTGCATATCATATTTTAAGTCAAAAAATACAAAAAATACACATGATGGACTGGGCCGCAACTGGTAAAACCTTTATTTTTTGTTACCTGACCTACGGTAGCCGGACCGCAAACTGGACATATTCCCCATACCAAACAGTGACGGGCTAGTTGGGAACGTTGACTGGGGAGAATCCCTTGCTGTTGTTTCCTGCAAATTTCCAGGCCTCAACAATTTTTGGCACTAGAAGGAGGGCCGCCAATGCATGGCTGGCTGAGGAAACCCATTTTCCCAAGATTATTCCACCGGTAATAGTTCAGAAAGCAGTGGGCTTCATAATCCAATTCTGGAAGAAAGGGGTAGAGAACATTTGTTTTCTGTCGACAACGAAGTTGTTAATAATCTGAGAAGACACACCAGGGAATATGCGAAGAAGATTGGAGGATTGTCGATCATCCCTGAATTGCCCAGAAGAGAATATAAAAGGAAATATCGTCCCATATTGGAAGACTCAGTGCTGGTTGGGGATTGGGAAGAACTTGTAGAAACAACCTTACAGGAAGTTGTACTGCCTTTGAACCAAGAAGGTCCCGATAGCCCTCACAGTTCTCCTGTTTTCTCACCTCCTCACTCTCCACCCAGAATCATGGTAGGCATAAACGCCAATCAACCACCCAATCCACTGAATCCACCACCTACCTGGAGAGCTAGATCACCTTTAAAACTGACACCTCCATTACATGATTTACCTCAAGCCTTTGAAAATATGCTGCCCAAATTCGACCCAAGTGAAAAGATACTAGTAGACGACCACTTGCAAAGTTTTTATTTGGAAATAGAAGGGTTAAGGGCTGGGGAGTATGAAGATGTAGTTTGCGGACTATTTTTACACACCCTTAAAGGAGCTGCAGCATCATGGTATTTTGGTTTACCTGCGAACTCCATCCCTGATTGGGATACCTTCGAAAGGATCTTTAGAAGTAAGTATGTGATCCAAAAGACTCATGCAGCCCTCATGAAAGGACTATGTGCTTTAAAGAAAGAGAGAAAAGAGAAGGTGCATAGCTTCACTCAAAGATTTGCAGCATACCTCAAGAACTTTTCATAAGCTGACAGACCTTCAAATAAAGTCCTGATCGAATATTATACTTCAGCTTTAGGACCCAAGCTGGCCATGTTCACCAAAATGAAGGCCAAGCCCACTTTAGCAGAAACTTATGAGGAGGAAAAAAAGGTAGAGGCTGAAAGAGAAAGTATCGAATATTATCCCAAACGGTTAGGAGAGAAAGGTGTGGGAAGGAAGCCTTATTGTTTGCTAATCCTCAGGAAGAGCAATCACCAGATTTTGAAAGTATGGCAAAAATGATGCAGAAGCTTTCTAACAGAATCATAGAATTGGAAAAAGAAAAGGAAAATCATAAGTTCTACAAGCACTATTATAAGAAAAGGGAGGATAATAATCAATCCCAACCTCCTCTGCACAATTCAGCATCTATGAATTTAATAGAGGTAGGAATGGACAATTTTTGCACGTTCCACCAACAGCCCCACTCTAAAAAGAATTGTCCTCAATGGATAAACTCAATGACGTTGGTTATGAATCAGCTGTTGGATTCTAAATTAACAGAAGATGGAGATGAAGAAAAGAGGGACAGTACCACTTCAACGAAAGAACAAGGAGATGAGACAATGGTTCTGTGGAATTCCGTTTCGTTATTCGATGTTGAGGGAGAAAAGAATTGGGGATACGAGAGCATCATGGAAATTAACGTTACAACAAGGAGCCAAGGGTCGGTTAAAGAAGACAGTCTCATACTCCCAAAAATCAAAAGGCTGCAAAAAAATGTTAAGAAATTTCAAAATAATTCCGTAGCTAACAAAATTCCTGAATTCACCATTACCAACCAAGATCCTAGGCAGAATGATACGTTGGCCAAGCCGAATGAAGAAAAGATGAATACTGATAAACCACATCCCATTGAACCGCAGATGTATTATGACATCGTGGAAGATATAAAGAGGATAAAGGTGAACGTTTCACTATTTGAAATGTGTAAAGTGCTGTAGCAAAAGGAAAGACAATTCAAAGTGCTTGAAGCATCGGATGAGGGGCTACCCACTGACAATCGGCCTAAAGAGGAAGAAGAAATCGGAGAAACCAGCATTGGAGGTAAGTCGAAGAACAAACATCCACCTTTCCTTCTCACTTTTGAAATTTTTAATCACAACGTACATAATTGCCTGGTAGACTCAGGGGCGTCGGTTAACGTCATGCCAATATCAGTCTGTAAAAAGATAAATGGGCAGCCTAAGTCATCCACATGGAGGGTTGTTTAGTTGGATAGGACGAATGTAAAGGTAATTGGTGAGATGGAGGATGTCCTAGTATGCCTGTCGTCGAATGATAAAGTGTGCAAAGTCAATGATATCATGGTGGCCGACATACCAGACACTTATGGGCTTGTTCTGAGCAGAGACTAGTCAGCAAAACTAAATGGATATTTTGCCTCGGATTGGTCGCATCTGTGGCTGCCGTATAAAGGGAGCCCGAACCAAATTAAAATTTTGAGGGAACCTCACATGAAATACAATGTTACTCAACTTGAGGAAAAGAATGAACCAGTGGATTCTGTGTTGGGAAATTATTTTATTGAGTTGGAAACAGGAAATTACCAAGCAGAAGAAGCCAGCAACACGTCAGACACCCAGCCTGATCTCCTTCGATTCTCACAGGATGATGAAATCGACTGTAAAATAGCAGACTTAGCAGTAGGATTAGATTCGCATGCAATAGCGAGTGATTTCTGGACATTGTTTTTTGATGGCTCTAAGACATTAGAAGGGTCAGGGGCTGGTTGTGTCCTTATCGACCCCAAGAAGAATAAACATTTTATTTCATGTAGATTAGAGTTTGAATGTACGAATAACACAGCTGAGTATGAAGCGTTGGTGCAAGGATTGAGGAAAGCAATCGAATTAAAGGTAAGTAATCTAAATTTTTTTGGAGATTCTGAAATAATTGTAAAATAGATTCGGAATCAAATACATTGTATTTCTCCCCACTTGAAATCTTATCAAAATGAGGTATGGGATCTGCTCAAATGTTTTAACGCATTTAATATTGTTTCAATTCCAAGACTAAAAAATGTAGCAGCTGACTTGCTAGCCACATCAGCTGCTAGGCTTGTGCCTACTAATAATTGGTGCTTCGTTGAACTACTTTCTAGGCCCTCAGTCCCTGATATGATTACCAACTTACGAGTGTTCGATGATGATCAGTAGATTATAGAATGCTTAACAAATGACGAGGTATTTAAAGGAGAAATTATAGACGATGAAGAACATCAGGCCGAGCGGAAGTATGATAATTTCATCCCTAAAGGATTCAGAACCTTAGAAAGAATGTTCAATCTAGATGAAAAGTTTAGAAGGCCAGCAAACGTGAAGACTCACAGCTCATCTCTATAGTTTGAATTGATAAGTTTAGGGACTGAGACAAATCCTAAATATGTGAATCTTGGCAAATGTTGTTCACCAGCCGAAAGAGATAAGTTCATTAGTCTTTTTAATCAATATAAAGATGTTTTTGCCTGGACATATGAATATTTGAAGACATATGACACTAGCATCATCCAGCATGTCATCCTTATTAAATCTGGTGTCAAACCTTATCAGCAACCTTTAAGGAAAATGCACCCCAAATTGGAACCTCTGATTCAGAGTGAAGTTAAGAAATTATTGGTTGCTAGGATCATTTTTAAGGCCAAACACTCTGAATGGATCTCAAATTTGGTACCAGTGAGAAAAAAATCTAGAGAAATCAGGCTATGTGTGGATTTCAGGAATTTGAATCGCGCTTTAGATAAACATAACTATCCTGTTCCACCCATGGAACAACTACTACAAATGGTCTCAGGTTCTGAACTATTTTCTTTATTGGACGGTTTCTCAGGCTACAATCAAGTATTAGTAGCCGAAGAAGATAGATTAAAGACAACATTCAGAACCAGATGGGGAACCTTCGCTTATGAAAGAATGCCCTTTGGGATTATAAACGCTGGAGCCACGTTCCAGAGGGCTATGGACATAGATTTCTGTGGTTTGATTGGCCGTAGTGTTGTGATATACCTTGATGATATTACGATATTCTCAAAGAGGAGAGAAGAACACGCGTTCCATCTAAGGCATATTTTTGAACGATGTCAGAAATGTGGCATCTCACTCAATCCCAAGAAGTGTGTGTTCGCTGTCACAGAGGGTAAGTTGT
>LPNX010534401.1:12704-51703 GCA_001517045.1 Pseudotsuga menziesii | reverse complement strand
TATAGATCCGGAAAGGATCAAAGCAATTGAACAGATTCCCTTGCCCCATAATAAAAAAGGGATGCAATCATTTATGGGAACAATAAACTTCGTGCGAAGATTTATTCCTGACTTCGCTCAGATTGTCAAGCCTCTGCAACAAATGGTGAAGCAAAGTGCACAATTCAAATGGACTGAGATTGAGAAGAATGCATTTAGCAAAAATAAAACTGCTGTTGCACACGCACCCTCCCTAAAAAGCCCAGATTTCGACAAAGATTTTATTCTGTATACCTTTGCATCCGATGATTCACTAGCAGCTGTGCTTACCCAAAAGGAATATGGGGGGGATGAATTACCAATATCTTTCATGAGCACTGGTCTACAAGGGGCCGAATTAAATTACCCGGCTATTGATGAACAAGCTTACACAGTATTCAAAGCAGTGAAACAATTCAGGCCCTATATATTAAAAAATCAAACCAAGGTGATCGTCCCATACCTAGCTGTGAGGTCACTTTTTGTACAAAAGGAGTTAGGAGAAAGAAGGGGCAATTGGGTAACAACTCTTCAAGAGTATGACCTCGAATTCAAGCTAGCTTCTATAGTTAAAGGGCAGGGGTTGTGCAAACTAATGACTGAACATGGGAACAACGATGAACATGCCTGGGAAGACGAGGTTAAATTACATTTGATGGATGTATGTCCTTTGTTCACAGCCCCCGAATCTTGGTATAGAGACCTCGTGCATTACCTGAAGGCAGGGTTGTTGCCTGAACATTGGAATTCTAAGCAAAGAAGAGCGTTGCGTTTCAAATCAGCCTCCTATCAAATTGTTGAAGGAATATTATTCAGAAAAAACTACGACGGAGTTGTTCTTAGATGCTTAGAGAAAGAAGAGGCGACGAAAGTAATGACAAATTTGCATGACGGGCCTGCTGGGAGACATTTTTCAGGAGATACCACTGCTCACAAGATTCTTAGGGCCGGTTACTATTGTCCCATTCTTTTCAAAGATGCACATGCCCATGTCCAGAAGTGCGATATTTATCAAAGGTGTAGTGGAAGGCAATCTAAAGCAGTCGCACCACTGAAGCCTGTGATGATCACAGATCCATTCGAACAATAGGGGTTGGATATTATTGGGGAGATAAAGCCGAACTCTTCCCTACAACATTAGTACATTTTGACTGCAACTAATTACCTCACTCGCTGGGTCGAAGCGATCCCGCTACGCAAAATAAATGAAGACGCGGTCATCAACTTCCTGTAGGACCACATTATGACCAGGTTTGGAGTTCCAGTTTCTTTAGTCTTTGATAATGCTACTTACTTTTTATCGATTAAATTAACTGCTTTTGCTCATGAGAAAGGAATAAATTTTCATTACTCTGCAAATTACTATCCACAAGGAAATGGCCTGGCTAAATCTACTAACAAAAATCTGATTAGAATTTTAAAGAAGACTATGATAGAAAACCATAGGAGTTGGCACTTAGCGCTACCAAATGCCCTTTGGGCTGATAGAGTCACCCCCAAGTCTTCGTTAGGAGTGTCACTGTATACCCTTGTGTATGGTAAATAAGCCATTCTTCCCCCCAATATCATGCTACCCTCCTCCATAATAGCTCAAGAGTCTAGAGGGTCGGAGAATGAAGTTTTGCAGATGAGGATATGTAATCTTCTGAAAGCAGAAGAGGCTAGATCTAGGGCCAGAGAGCGCTTTAAACAACAACAAGAGGTAATAAAGAGATGGTTCGACAAGCACAAGGCAGGAACAAAGGACTTTGAAGTGGGATATTTGTTCCTCAAGTGGGGCCACCCCCATGATGAGAAAGGAAAACACACGAAATTCCAGCAGTTATGGGTAGGCCCTTTCCAAATTGCAGAAAAGCTTGGCCCTTCCACTTATAAGTTACAAGATCTACAAGGGTGGGAAGAGAACTTACCAGTAAATGGTTTAGTTCTCAAGCCTTATTTTTCCTGAGTTTCATTTGTCTTCTTCTATATTGTATATAAATAATCTGGCTTGGTCGTCGTTTTGAGTCTTTGAGTCATGAAGTTCAGTTTTGTTTTAGTTTAAATTTCTGTCGATTTCAATAAAGAAGGCAAACCCGCGGTTGCATGGAAAACATCAGAATTTTGGTATGATTAAGGTTCCTGGGTATAAGACTATATATTGTTGTTTGTCTAAAAAAGAACTTCTTCCAGTTTAGCAGTTTTCTCAAATAGTTGTGTACGCATTGAAGTCCTGCTTGACCCCTGTGAAACAAACCAGAATCGAAGGGTTTGGAATACTATTTTGAGGCTCCATCCATGTCACATTTTGAATGTCCTAAGGAGTAATAGCAAAGGACCCATGGAAAGAATCAAGGTAAACCGTATATTAAATATAAATGATCCCATGCCAAGAAATGGATGCCAAAAGGCAGATAAGACTCCTATGAAAGCATTATATATCAAAGCAAATGCTGAACCATAAGTACTAAGTCTCCGAAAGTTCCTCTTCATCCATGAGCTGAAACATGAAATACACCTCTCACACAAAAGGACACTTGGGATAGAGGAGCCTGAATTAAAATTCAGAAAGAAAGGCATGCGGGAGGACTCATACGAAAAGGACAAAAGTCCAAAAGCACAAAAGTGCTAAAGTGGCATGGGAATGAGGAATAAATGAATATTTCTGTTTTCCATATGCTACGATACTGTGGTGTCCAAGCTGCCAACTACCTGAAGACAGGTAACAATGAAACTCATCCTTCGGTCTCAACAGAGTTATCTGGACTTTAAAATCTTGGTTTCCACTCTCCCAAATTGGACTATCATCAATGAATAAAGGTACCCACTTTTTCCATTTGAGAAATCCAGATAGCTGGAAGAATTCAATAGATTCATTTGTTGTTAAATAGTCTATTACTTCAGGAATAATCATCTAGAGATCTAGGTTCACCAGGTAATTGCCAGTTGTTACAGCTGCAACTGTTCTCCCCAAATTCTTTTAAATTTTGGACCCCCCTTTATCTGACCAGAGGCTGTTGTCTGTTTCTCTTCTGTCGTTGCGGCTCCCAAATCAGCTAAGCACCCGATTTGTAAGCACTCCACCCGCCGATGCATGTCGGTCTTCTAGTCGCATGTCTATAACCCTTTTTCTTCCACCGTTGCAGCCGCACAAAGAAATTGGCTGTCGATTTCGTTGTCCTTCCGATTTCCAATCGAAATTTTTCCCACCACAGCTTAGGTATTAACTCTTTCGACTCCGATGTGCTTAAGTGTTTTTGCAGTACCCATCGCTTGTTAAGACCCGCTTATGTGGCTGTGAATAGGTCTACCCTTCCAATGTTAGAGTTCTGAGCCACCAACGAGTTCTTTGTTTCTTGTCATTGGTGATTTCTTTCGAACCTCTAGGTAGACGAGATAGTGGTGCTAGCATTTTTGAAAGTTCTTATAACAGTCATGCACATGATCTTTCTTGTTGAGTAGCCATTTTGGTTGATATAATTTGACGTTTTGTTTTAGAATGCAATCACAATGAATGATGCATATTTATTTATTGCAGGTGGACTCAAGGGACTATTGAGATAACCACGGCGCGAAGGCATAGCTGGATATTTTTGACAAAGATCAAACCGAAACCAACAGGATCGCAAGGAGGACAAGTGAAGCAGAAGGCAAAGATCAGTAGTGACAAAGGAGCAGACCTAAAAGATGTCAGTTACTAAACGGATCATGAGTGCACACAGAAAATATAAAAGTAGGGACCCGAAACGTTTTGAGAGACCGAAACGTCACGCGTTTGGGAGGGTAGCCCAAGCGGTCAACTGTTAGTTTAAATATTTGAAAGTTAAAATTGACAAGGGCTTTTTCCCAGTTAGACATGTAAAGAGATATTGTAAGAAGAACTACTTTTTTTTGCAATAAAGAATTATTGTTTTCCTATTGGAGAAAGTTTGGTGGGACATTCAAATGCTATGCTATGGATTGGTGAAAGATGAACTATTTCATTTTTCCAGTTTTTTGTCCATTAACTGTGAGATCGTTCTAACTCTTAGAGCCTATGTTCTTGTTTGAATGATTTCTGGTTTATTCTGTGAAATTACCACCATAAGTAATGCTTGATGTTCATAAGCAATTGGCTATCTGATTGTCTAAATATCTTTAATCGTTCATGTGTTGTAGGAAGGAATATCAGCTATCTGTAATTTCTCTTCATAATGCATGCTCAATACACATTACTCATAAATAAGTTACAATTTGGCTCCCCGGGGATAGATGGATAGATAGTTAGTTTTACTTTATTGCAGTATATGTGATTTAGATGCTTGTGAGTTCTAAGACGATAGGTAAGAACCTGCGCATCACGTTGTGACTACTCCTTGCGTCCTTTATCACCCTGCATGGTTAATTAGGCATGTGCATATCATACTTTAAGTCAAAAATACAAAAAATACACACGGTGGACCGGGCCGCAACCGGTAAAACCTTTATTTTTTGTTACATGACCTACGGTAGCCAGACCGCAAACCGGACGGATTCCCCATACCAAATAGTCACGGTCTAGTTGGGAATGTTAACTGGGGAGAATCCCTTGCTGTTGTTGCCCGCGAATTTTCAAGCCTCAACAGGGTTCTAACCAGTAGGGTAGGTGGTAAGGGTCCAAAGTCACCAGATGAAGATCATCAGTGTGGTCATTGGAAAGGGTTAGGATAATGTTGTACATTTGTTCATGCAGACTCAACGAGGTGGACTCAACAATTTGTTTTCCCTTTAGATCATAATCAAACGATGAAATCATATTTACTGTCGTTGTGTCTGTGTTAGGAGGGTTTGGGGGAAAAATACCCATAAGGGACAAATCCTTCAACATGCCTACCCCAATCAACTAGTAAGGAGGGGACTGTCCTAACATAGGGATGCTATTAGTTGTAGAGGTAGTAACATCCGGTGTACAAAAATTGAACTGTTCAATGGTGACAATCCTCCCTAGATGCTAAAATTAGACAGTTAGAAATATCATCGAAGCGATAGCAGTCATGGCGTAAAACTAATTTCTTCCTAAAAGGAGGTTGTAATCTAGCGTGGCATCTACTACTTCCACTTGAATAGAAATAGATTTTCCCCCAAGCTCAAATAAAAGGGATGGTATGAGACCATGGGGCTAGAAACCTCATCCATCAAAGGCTTTCAAAGTCATAGGTGATGTTACCAGCTCGAGAGAGCCAATAGCTTTCCAACAAGACAGGGACAAAACCGAAGTTGAAGCTCCTTTGTCTAAGATAGTTCTAAATAAATTCTTTTCGACTACTTTCATTATGATTTGGAAAGTGAGTTTGTGAGGTAGTCTAGACTTATAGTTCTTAACATTGAAATGGATCAAATTAGTGTTGTCTAGGTCTAAAGATCCTAACATAGTTAACAAGTTTTTGCGTTGTGTATGAAAACTTTGGAGTACTTCCAAGGTAGACATTGCACATGGTGCCTAAGCAAGATCTTCAAATACATTATAAAATTGAGCAGCTTGGGAATTAGGGCTAAAAATAGCCTTCCTAAGATTACTCTTGGGTGGACGCAAAAACATGTCGAGTTTAGGTTTCTCGATGGTTAGGGGAATAGTAGACGAGGATTCAGGAGAACCAGTAGAGGGATATTTTCCTGAAGAAGAATTGTCTTCTTTATTGTCTATGGGTTTGTCATAACTCTGACTTCGAGTTTGCAAACTAATAGTGTCTGAAGACATCATGGGAATTTCCTCTGAAGAACTAGAATTTCCCTGATTAGACATGTGGTCTATCAGTTGTTTTTGGGAGGGAAAAGGATCCATGAGAACTGCTGGTGTGGGATTAGTTTTTAAGAATTGGGTGATTTCGTCATGACGAGGACACTCTTTCATGAAATGTTCACCTCCGCATAGTAGACATGGATATTTCACTTTTATTTTTCCTTTATCATTATCGTTGATGGTTGGTTTTGGATTCTCCTATTGGTTTCCAGGTTTTTTGTTTTTAGATTTACCTTTATTTTTATTGTTGCCAATCATTTGAATACTCTAAATGGAATTTACCTCGGTGGAAACCTTGGGAGTTGAAGGAGTAGGGGTGGAAGTCTAGGGTTGCTTGGCAATTTTTGCTGTCGACAGGGACTGGATTGAACCAACAACCCCATCAACAGGGGTTTCTGCCGGTGGCTTGGCAAGATTGGTGCTTGGGAAAAGAGCTTGAGGGATCAAGTCATACAATGTTTCGGACTAAAAATAGACCAAGTCCAGATATTGGGCTCGACTAATGGGTTTCTCTTCAATAATGATACCACCCATAGCCACATCTCAGGCGATTAGAGGCAACAAAGATTTAGTAAACCAATCAACTAACAACTGATCTGGGATATGAGCCTTAAAAAGTCTTATCTGCCTTCTCCACTCATGGATATGATCAGATATGTGGGTGGAGGTGTTTTTCCATAGAGAAGTTAAGAGATATGTACCTGTTTCATAATGGATAGGAAGCTGAAAGTGTGTAAGAAACACAATTGCCAACGAGCCAAAATCCACAAATGAATGTTTTGAAAGTTCAATGTGCCATTTCGTGGCGGTACTAGTCAAATTTTGCTGGAAGAGTCTTAAACAAACTGAATCATCCATAAGGGAGTTCAAAGAACACCACAAATGGAATGTCATGACATGGTTTTTCAAATCATCTCCCTGCTTCCCATCGAACTTTGGAATGCCCGATAGTAACTTTACCAGAATGGGAGGCCATGAGGGGTGATGTCAAATGGGATCATTAATCAACTTGGACAAATCATCCAAGTCCAAAGTTTCTAGGAAAGGTAACTGGTGATTCGGTTTCACATACTGGTAGTATTGATAGGGCATATAAGTACCAATGGGACTGTAAGTAAACTGATAAACAGGTTGTTGTGATGAAGAACCGCCAGAAAATCCACTCGTAGGGGGTTGATTTATCGGATCAGGACCATCAGGACCATTGGAGCCTCTAAGAGGAGGACCACAAGGGCCTCCAGGACCACTAGGACCGTTGGGACCACCAGGATGACCTAGACCACCAGGAGGAGGACTACCTAACCCTTTAGGACCCCTAGGAGGTAGACTTCTAGATCCTCCAAAACCACTAGGAGGAGGGCCACCAGACCCTCTGGGGCCATTAGGAGGAAAGCCACCAAGCCCCACAAGACCACCAAGACCATTAAGACCATAAGGAGGAAAGACACCAGACCCTCTAGGACCGTTAGGCCCCCTAAGGGGAGGACCTCCATAAGATGGTCCTCCGACACCCCCCACAGTATGTATAGGTATCCCTCCCATAGCTGGCATGTAGGACCAGTTAGGTTGCCCCCATGGAATGGAAGCATTACTAGGATATGTAATTCCAGCATAAGACATTCCTGTAGGGTTGGGTTGGTAATTAATGTTTCCTATGGGTACTTGATTTGTTGTGTAACCATACACCCAAGAGGTTTGATGGGTTACAGGTTGTGCCCCCAAGGGCTGACCTAAACTGGATGGGGGGTTAACCACATTTGTGTGGGTAGGAGGGACATAAATTGTATATTGGTATATACTAGAGGTCTTCCCATGAATAGCTAGAATTCCAGTGATAGATAACATAGGTCATGCCGGGGGTTGCCCCCTGGCACTAGAAGGTATTGATGAAATAGGAATTGAAAGTTTTTCCCCAGGTGTGGAAGACCCGAGAGGATTTGGAACAGACATAATATGGGAGGTGGTGAGATTGGTAGTTTGGCTTGGATTATGTGGAGTCATAGTGCGATCTAGAATAGGTTCAATGGGTCTCATAGAATCAGCAAGTGAGAAATATCCCACAGGAAAAACCGTTGAACAAGGTGGTGGTGTACCCAATATGCTATCTATTTTCTTCTCAATTTATTGTTCATGGAGAATAGCTACCTAGTATTGCCTACATTCTTCTTCATTTGGTGAAACTTCTTCACAAGAGGTTAAACGGGTTCCAAACGAAGCAATGGCCTGTCCTATAGAGGTATCCCAAAATGGAGCATTGGGACCATAATCTGGAGGGGTAGTATCATTAACATGACCTTTTATGGGAGAATGGAATGAAGTATTAACCCTAGAAGGTTTTTGGACCAAGGGAGGCGCATGTGAAGGATATGGATCTCTGCTTTTTGCAACCACATTTTCTCCCACTTGGGATTTGGTAGCAGCTCCTTGGTCGATAGCTTCCATAGGATTTTCTCGTGAAACAGGAATAAAATCAGGTGGCAAGCCCTGTACTCTTCTGGACTATCTTAATTCAGCCAATTTGTATATTTCCTATCTAACATAGGGTCTCATAACTAGAAAACACACCAAAAATTTCCCTACTCAAGCTATAGGCCAAACAAGCAAACTTAAATGACAGGAGGAGTTCAAATAGTTAGGTCTCTCACCAGGATTGTCAAGAAGGTTCCACTCGCGATATACCTCAAGAGTACATGTGTAGTAATCTCCTTGAATGTTGTTTTTGGTGTATGGCTCCAAGCAAGATGGCCAAAGGGATTTTCTTAGATAGATGAGGTATCCTAGTGGGGTCTCCCGATATACGCAAGGTATGTGCGAGCTCAAATCAATAGTATTGTTGTCTAATGCATAGCCGTTCACAAGGGGCCTTCCTATATACAATCGAGTACGTGAATTACCTTTCTATATACCTCAAGGGTATGTGAAAGGTCATTCTGTATACTAGTGGTACAGGAAAGAACCACGCGAGTCCCGGGATGTAATGCAGACGAGTAACGATAGCTCCTATGGTTAATGATGCCTGTACACGTCTCTAGCCTATCACTCATCTATGTAAATTTTAATCCTATAACTACCATTAATTTTAAAGTGGACGGTTAGCTGAATGCATGGAATTTTGACAGAAAAAGCAAAACCATGCAGAATGTACATGCAAAGATTTCACTTTACCATTTGAGGTATGCCTACTTACGGGAGGGAAAGAGATTATTTTATTTTCATTTTGCAAACCAAAAATTCCCAAACAACTACTTTGAACAAATCAAATCCAAAGACAAGAAACACATTCCAAACTCATTTTCCTTTTTGAAAGCAATCAAAGGGGTAAGAGTCTCTTTTCCTAAAAGAAAAGCAACAAGCACTCTACATGCATATGCACTCTATTTTTTCGATTTTTCTTTTTAAACATAGATAGATCTAACTTAAAACTACACTATTTTTTCTTTTGATGAGATAGTAATAATGCAATAGAGACAAAATAACAAAGAGAACCTGAAAGCTTGTGAGGCTAATCAGAGATCCAGTTCCCTATGCTCAATAATGATAATGACCTAATATCAATAATAATAAAATTCTTTTTAAAAGAAAAAAGAAGTCCTCTATGGAAAGAAATGAAATCAAGATGCTAAGCAAAGGGTTTTTCTTTCAGTCTTTATAAAGGAAACGAAAAGAGAGCTAACTGAAACTTAAGATTTAAAAAGTTCCTTTCAAAATCACAACCAACAAGCATGAAAGCAAATGAATAATCAACAAGCCTAATCTAGCGTTTGAGTTCTTTCAACCAAACCAATTTTACCATAAAATTTTCAACCATGAGCATACAAATTCAAAACACAAGCCTGACAGTGCAGGGTTGAAAGCAAGCAAAATCCAACTTTTTGTAAAAAATCACAAAAAACTAGTTCTAGAACAAGGCCTACCTCGCACTGCGCTAGAGGGGTCTTGACAGAGCAATTATGGACGAGCACCACTTTTGGATAAAGGGACTCAGGAAGTGGCACTACTTATGGCTAACAGAGTTCAGGCGGTGGTTCCCTGAATAGATTCAAAACACAAGGAGAACAAGAAATCAAGTTAAAAATTGATCAAATCAAGGTAAATATTGATGAATTGACAATAAAAAAAAGCATATAAAGTTGAAATAGTTCAGAAATGAATAGATCTGAAAGTTTCAAACCAAAATTCACTAATTCAGATGGCATATTTGATTGAAGAGAGTTGGAGATGGAGCCTAGATTCGGACAAGGGGTTCAAGGACTAAGGAAGATTAGATCAACTTAAATTTGCTTTGTTCCCCAGCGAAGCCACCATATTTTTTATCAGGAATATTTCACCTTTTGCAGACAGAAGCTGTTGCTCTGTTCTGAATGGTTCAGATCCAAAACAAATGAGTGAACAACAAAGGATGAAGACCTTCCCTAAATGTTGTAAACACCTGGAATATTTCTTTGATCATGAACATGTGTACCTGTAAACATGTCAAACAAACAAGAACATCGAAGCTACAAGAAATTCATCTACACATCCATACTAGTGACTAAGGAATCCAATAACATATACATGGGAAATCAAAACAATAGATATGTGGGATGGAAATCAGCTTTGCATTAAGAATGCATGAAGAATCTTACAACCATTTCCTTAGTGTTGACAAACTCCTCCACAAGACAAACACTTCATCCCCAAAAGCTCCAACTCCCTCTCTTGTGCTCTCCAATGGATTGGACTAGGTAGTCAATTCAACAGCATAACAATACTATTCAGTTCTCCCCCTCAACTATAGATATGAGCTTGTATTTATAGGGCTCAATGGATAGCGATAGTTGAGAGAATTCTGGGTGAGGTGGCTCTAATATCCTACCAAGAGGGATATCAATCTCAACTAACTCATATTGATAGGGATAAGGGAGGACACTAGGCTCATGATCTAGAAGCCTCAAGAAACTTCTCTTTTTCCCATTTTACCCAGGGTACCATTTTTGTTCCCTTATGACAAAGCGGTTTAGGTGAGAACTACTTCAACAACAAAGCACATTAGCGGTGACACCGCTTCTCTATAATAGGACACAGTGTTGGGCTATGGGCAGACCCGGGTTTTATCCTTTTATCTTCGCACCAACAAAATACCCCTTAGTGTTGGCCCTTTCAGTAACAACCTGCGAACAGGTTGCAGTCTCACCTGAAACAGCTATGGGGTGCCGTAGAATCAGGTTTCTACAAGCAAAAGAGGGATATTACTGTACCTTTAGCCTTAACAAATATTAATCATACAACACAGAGCTTCAACAGTTACTTAATTAGCTTCATAGTTTAGATAAATAGACAGTTACTTGCTTAAACCTTAAATGGGAATTCACAGTGAAGTTATTACTTAATAGTATATCTCACTTTATCATTCACCTACTTATCAAATGCATAAAATAGAAACAAAACAACAGAAACCACCACAACACAAGATATACGTGGTTCACCCCTAGTGTAGGGGCTACGTCCACAGAACTAAGGTAATATTCAATTTTTTACAAACACACAGTTCTGATCTGCGCACTCAGCTGTAGATCTCCTCAAGAATCCTAAGCTGCGCACTCAGCTGCAGCACCTTTCTTCCTACACCCTCTACGCACTCAACTACAGAGGTCATCCACGCACTTAGCTGTAGAGGTCATCCACGCACTCAGCTGGGACTTAACCTTAAACCCTAAAATAGGTCTTTCTTCCTTCACATCAAATCATCATACATAAAAAGTCTCAAAATCCTAACCTCACTCCTTTACATAAGTTCCCATTTATACAAGTGCACTATTACAATACCATGGACTTAAACCATGGGCTTAAAAACCATGAGTTTAAACCATGGGTTATTTACAAAAAGAGGGGCTTCAACGCAACCCTGACACCCCTAAGACTATTTTGTGCTGCAACTCTACTTACAAGCTTCGCACCAAAACCGCGGAGTTGCCAAAACTAAGGACCTTTAAGGTCGGAGCCCCAACAGGCCCCTAAGACTCACTAGTGTCCCGTCCCAGGACACTCTGCTTCAACGTCACCACCATAAGGACCTCCGACGCATCCTGACACCAGTTTCAACAGAGCATCGAACCTACGACCTTTGACAGAATTTATTCCACCACCTTCGACACTTCCAACAATCTGCCACAACTCTCTGAGAATAGATTAATTATAGTCTAGTACCCAATTTCAACTGTTCATGGCACTTAGACTCTTCCTCTTGGTACTACATCTGATCAGGGGGTATAGGCTTGTCTCTGTACTTCTTTAATCTACTTCTGTTCACCATGGAGGGTAAAATTTCTCCATTCAATTTAACTAACTGAACTGGGCCACCATTAGTAACTTTCTAAACTATGTATGGTCCTTTCCAATGTGTCTTGAATTTACCTGAGAACTTCATGAATTTACTGTCATACAAGAGCACAAGATCACCAATCTGGAATTGCTTCTTCTTAATGTGTCTATCATTCCATGATTTTTCTCTGGATTTCTGCACTTGCTGCTGGAAACCTGCAATGAATCTGTCTTCTTCTAGTTCCAGTATCTTTACCAACCTTTCATTCAACATAGATGTATCATCCATCTCTGTGAAGGCTGATATTCTGAGGCTAGGAACAATGTATTCCATGGGCATAACTGCTTCTTGTCCATATACCACCCTAAAAGGTGTATGGCCTGTCAACTTCTTGCAAGTGGTTCTATAAGCCCATAATACTACTGGAATTCTGAGATCCCAATCATTTCTGTTAACATTGCAAACCTTGGTCAGAGCATGCTCAAGAATCTTGTTAAAGGCTTCGACAGTTCCATTTGCTTGAGGATGGTACGCAATACTCTTCTGATGATATACTTGAAATTCTTTAGTCAATGCTTCAATAGTCTTATTAAAAAAATGTGATCCTTGATCACTCATAAGAATTCTAGGACATTCAAACCTTGAAAAAATATTATCAAAGATGAAATTCACAGCTGTAGCAGCACTACAATCCTTGACTTGTTGAGCTTCGGCCCAACGAGTAAGGTAATCAGTTGCTGTAATAATGTATCTTGCTCCAGATTTCTTTGCAGGGGGATTGATTGGTCCAACAAAATCAATAGCCCACTTGTCAAATGCTTGTAAAGTTACCTATGGAACCAGAGGCATCTCATCCCTCCTGGATGTTTTGCATGTTCTTTGACAGAGATCACAGCTGTGGCAATACTCTCTTGCATCCTTATGAATCGTAGGCCACCACAATCCTACTGTCAGAATCTTCTGTGCTATAGCTTTTCCTGCATAATGACCTCCTGCTACTCCAGAATGTGCCTCAGCCAGAATCAATGGCTTTTCATGCTCCAAGACACATCTGTGCAGTATTTCATCTGGTCCCATCTTATATAGCTATCCTGCTATCAAGGTAAATTCAATTGCTCTAACCACCAGCTGCTTCTTCTGCTGTGTTGTCATCTCAGAGGGTGCAAAACCTGTAGACAAGTACTGAACAATATCCTGAAAATAGTCATCAACCATCTGGATGGAAAACAACTGGGCATCAGGGAGACCTTCATCCAAACTAGTGGGTTCTTCTCCTGATTCGAGCCTCGACAAATGGTCCGGCCACAGGTTAAGTCTTCCTAGCTTAACTATGATCTCAAAGTCATACTCCTGAAATAAAATCAGCCATCTGCATATCCTTCCACCTAACATAGGCTTGTTAACCAAATACTTCAAAGCAGAATGGTCAGTGAACATATTAAAATGAGATCCTAACAAATAATGTTGAAACTTCTGCAAGGCATAAACCATAGCTAGACCTTCTCGTTCTGTCATAGTATAATTCTTTTCTGCTGTGGACAATTTTCTACTTGCAAAAGCAATAGGGTGATCAATATTACTTTCACCTGACTGAGCCAATACTACACCTAAAGCAATGCAAGATGCATCGACATGAACATGAAACTCCTTATTCCAGTCAAGGAATACTAGGATAGGGGCAGTTACCATCTTTTCCTTCAAAATGTCCAAGATTTCCTGACATTCAGGTGTCCATTCAAACTTGATATCTTTCTTCAATTTCTTTTCCATAGGGGTTGCAATCTGAGCATATCCTTTGATGAATTTCCTGTAATATCCAGTATGACCAAGCGTAGTGCGAAGTTGCTTAACAGACTTTGGAGGTGGAAAGTTCACAATAATGGCTATCTTCGCAGGATCCATCATCGATCCTTGCTTGCATACAATGTGGCCTAGCAGAATTCCAAAAGGTGCACAAAAGATGCACTTCTTCAGGTTCAATGAAATCTGATGCTGTCTACACTTTTCTAGCATAAGTCTTAAACTAGCTATATGATCCTTTAATAAGCCAAAGATGGTCCAATCATCAAAGTAAACTTCTAAGAATTTATGAATGAATTCCTTAAATGCAGATATGACTACTCTAGAAAACATAGCAAGTGGATTCTTCAATCCAAAAGGCATAACTATATACTGAAAAGATCCCATTTCTGTAGCGAAGGTTGTTTTATGTCGATCCTCTGGAGAAATTCTAATCTGATGGTAACCTGAAAATCCATCAGTGAAAGAATACACTTCTTGACCTCCAACATTGTCTAAAACTTCATCTGTAGAGGGAGTAGGGAAGGGATCATGTAAACAGGCATCATTCAGCTTCCTCAAATCAACACAGATTTTGATTTCACCCTTGGTCTTCTTTTCTTGTACTACCATAGGGCTGACCCATTCGGACTCTTTGACAGGCTCAATGATTCTTGCAGCGAGCATCTTATCTAGCTCCATGCTGACTTTTTCTTTATACTTAGGGTTCATCCTATAAGGATGCTGCTTCATAGGCTTCGCATCCAGTTTCAAAGGGATTTTTATCACTCATATATCACCCAGGATACCTTTCATTTCTGAGAACTTCGTCGAAAATAAGTCCTGATACTCATGGAGAAGTTCAGTCACTTTGCTTACCATTTCTTCATCCCAATAATCTCCAATGGTAGCATACTTAGGCATTTCTTCTGATCCAATATTTACTTTCCTTGTCTTCAAGGGATGAGTTACTGCAGGGGATTCAACTGCTAGTCCATGTACTTCGTAATGTCCTTCTAACTCAGGAATATTGATGTTGAGAGGGCCATCATCTTCATCAATGGCGAGGTTATAGCATTCTACTGCATTATCTTCTTGTTCCTTCCAATCAGGTTGGTACTCGGCTATGTCTTTATCATCAAACACCTTAGTATTGATCAGCCTAATAGCAGCATCTAAAGCAGGGCAAACCTCATTAATAGAAAATGTAAGCACAAAACTATCAACAGGACTATCCCAACTTACAGTACCATGGCGAAGCTCCACCTCTGCATACCAATTCTTCGCGGAAGGTTCCAGGGTGTGTACAAACCTATGCACCCATTCTTCAGAAGGTACATGCTTCCATGCTTCATAACATTGCTCCAAGTGTTCCTAAGGGCTAGTCTTACCATCAAATCTGCTTCGCACCTCCTGAGGTTTCTCTGTGAATCTCAGGCGACGAAACTTATTACAAGCTTCCCAACTATGAATAAACTTCTTATGACCATTCCACCATCTGGCAGATGTGGCTCTGAATACTGAATCTAGAGTCTCCATTTTCTGTGAATCTGGTACCTGCTCTGAAAATTGCACAATAAAATCTGCGGGGTCTGTCAAGATATCAAAAATAGGTAAGGCTCTTGTATGGGAGCTAAGCCATTTGAGAGGCTTGGTAATTCTTGCACATCGATGTCCATGTAACTCATACAGTCTATTCTGCCAGTTCTCTAGGCCATCATCTGAATCAGTCATGCAGGAACTGTCACACTGCCAATCCATTATACCTTCAGTAGTAGGGTTAACATAGTCTTCTTCTTTAGCTGTGATGTTGTAAATATAATCTAGAACATCCTGATCTTCATCTTTGACTGGCTTTGTATACCTTTCACCTTGAGAAAGGTCCAATGGTACTATGACTCTCAGGCCTTTTCCTTCAAAAGTCATCTGTCTAGTCTTAAGGTTGATTACCACATCATTTTCTATTGCCCATTCAATTCCTAGCAAGGCTGGATAGGGGTTGCTATCATCAATTATTTTGATGACTTCAAAATATGCTAGGGTACTGACTCCATCAATATCCACTGGTACACTCGAGAATCTTCCCAAGGGCACAATCTTCTGCTGATTCGCTAATCTCAACTGTATAGGGGACCACTCAAGCTTAGGTTTTCCCATTTGTTCCCAAGTCTGCCTAGTTAGGACATTCACTTCTGATCCCAGGTCTAAAATAATATCAGTCATGTCATACTCTCCTATCTAAGCATGCAATCTCATTTCTCTTCCAGTCCTTCTAACTCTATTAACATTTTTTCCTTTATCATAGCTTCGCTGAGATTCGCAAGACTGAAGAAATTTTTGTAACTCGTTCAAAGTGTTCTTGTTTCTTAATAGCTTCATACAACTCTGCAAAAATGATGCTAGTGTACTTACTTGATTCGGCGAAGCTTCTTGGGGCTGCGACTGCTGTTGATGCTGTTGCGTAGTTGCTACTAATGTTCTGGGATCAGTAAAGTCTTTCTTGGCTTCCATAAATGTTTCTTTTTCTCTGCCAACATCAAAGGCTGGAATTTTCTCTGGGGTCTTGCGGACCCAAGCCTCGACAGATTGTTTCTCCGTATTCTTCACTTGCGTCGTGGCTCCACTCCTTGTAACAACATTGAGAGCTGGGGCAGGTCTTTTCTCTATGGCAATCATCTGAACATTCTATGTAGGAGCACTATTTATTTCTTATATCTTAGCTATCAACTGTGGACATTGCTCAATCACATGATCGACTGCTCTGCAATATCGACATGTCATAGTTGGGTTCTGACAGTCTCTAGCTACATGGCCTGCCTGATTACAGTTATAGCATATAACCTGGCTTCGACCTCATCCAGGCATACCACCAAGACCTCTAAAAGTACCTTGACCTAGGTTACCACCATGGTAGCCATATCCATCATTGCCTTGTGCCTCGTTTTGTACCCTATAAGCATCATAGGTTCACTCTTTCATGAGATCAAAGCTGTGACATTCATCTTCATTGTGTCCTACTGATTTACAGAACTTGCAGTAGGGATTCTTAGGTACTTGAACATATCTTTGTAGCAGATAGCAATCTTCAGGTTGATGCTGGCCAGTTGTTCGACAGATCTCACAATAGAGAGCAGTAGGGTTAAACGGGTTTGGTGCACCAGTATTCAGGTAATTTCGTAGTGTAGGGCACTGTTCTTTGTCATGACCTTCTGTCTTGCATCGCGTACACCAAACCTCTTCGTAAATGTCTTTCCCTTTTTTCATGTCGCACAGCTCCAAGGCCATTTCTACCAACTGTGCCTGTATCTGGGCTATGCCAGAGTTATCTCCGACAGGAGTTGTTTCCAGTTTCATGGCAATTTCCAATGCTTATTGCTGATTGGTAACCTTCTGTTGCATAAGTGGAGTCCTGATATGCGGCAACAGTGCTGCAATGAACCACTCTTTATGTTTCTCTGGTCCAATAGTGAAACTAACTTGATCCAGCAGAACCTTGAACCTCTGATCAAAGTCCCACACTGATTCACCTAGCTTCTGTTGAATTAGCTTTAATTCAGTTATAGACTGCGACTCTGATTTAGGCTTCTTAAATTCTTTAATCATGGATTTTTTTAAATCGGCCAAGACATAGTTCTGGGTGCAGGAAAACTTCATGAACCAGGTCAAAGCTCGGTTTCTAAAAGATGTGACCAGCTATGCTGTTCTTGTATTCTGATCCATAATGTTCTTAGCAGTCCAAACAGCTTCGCATAAGAACCAAAACTGCTCTGGATCCTCTGATCTAGTTCCTTTAAAAATTGGGAGCTTGATATCATCATTCATGTGGGCCATATTGAATTGAGGGGGGGGTAGGGGGAGGAGGAAAACTGGTAACAGGGGGGGGGACTTACTAAGTTAGACTGACCTGAGATAGGACTACTTGGGCTAGGGTTACTTTCAGACTGCGATGGATTCTCGGGGATGACAGATCTTCGCTGCGGAGTGATAGGAGGGTTTCTAACAAAAGGGGTTTCTTCCAATTCAGACTCTTCTGGGCTTAAAGGGGTATAATCGGTATTTTGGCCTAGGGTAAAGGATCCAAAATTTCTCTTGTATCTTTTACCTCTTCGAAGCAAACCACTTTGCTCGTCGAAGTCACTTTCACTTTCAAACATAGGTTAGTAGCACTAAATCTAGCAATCTGATTCAATAAGCAATATGCGTTTTTCAGCCAAGAGCATTTTAATTCTCAAACTAAGTGAGTTCAAGTACCTACCCCTTGGTCCTTTGAAGAACTATCTTTCTACTTCACTGAAAGAAGTATGGGTGTCGATGGTGAACTCTGTCACAAATGCTTCAAGGGTTCACGTTGTCCAAAAGTCAACGGCTCTAGATACCGCGTTGTTCACTCTTTTCAACAGGTTAATTCTTTTTGGGGTCTAGGAAGGAGACTGATCTTCTTGGAAGTTTCTCCTTCTTTCTGTCTACCTAGATAACCACTGGTGCAATTATATGTGGATACTACCAAAGAAATTTTCATACATATCAGAAAAAAATGTACCTTTGCAAAAATTCGTCTAAGCTACAACGAGGATCCTTATTTTCTTGTACAGCAAATTTCAGATAGGTATCTTCAATCCAGTCACTGATTTATTTTACTGAGGGCCTCCAAAACATATCCCTCTTGAGAAAATATTGTTCAACCGGCAACGGAACCAATTTGTTGGGCTATGGGCAGACCCGGGCTTTATCCTTTTATCTTCGTACCAACAAAAGACCCACAGTGTTGGCCCTTTCGGGAACAACCTGCGAACAGGTTGCAGTCTCACCCGAAACATCTATGGGGTGCCACAGAATCAGGTTTTTGCAAGCAGAAGAGGGATATTACTGTACCTTTATCCTTAGCAAATATTAATCATACAACACAGAGCTTTGATAGTTATTTAATTAGCTTCGCAGTTTAGATAAACAGATAGTTACTTGCTTAACCCTTAACTGGGAATTCACAGCGAAGTTATTACTTAATAGTATATCTCACTTTATCATTCACCTACTTATCAAATGCATAAAACAGAAAAAAAACAACAGAAACCACCATGACACAAGATATACGTGGTTCACCCCCAGTGTAGGGGCTACGTCCACAGAACTGTGGTAATATTCAACTTTTTACAAACACACAGTTCTGATCTACGCACTCAGCTACAACACCTTTCTTCCTACACCCTCTGCGCACTCAGTTGCAACACCTTTCTTCCTACACCCTCTGCGCACTCAGCTGCAGAGGTCGTCCACGCACTCAGCTAGGACTTAACCTTCTTACAAAAACCCTCTGCGCACTCAACTGCAGAGGTAGTCCGTGCACTCAGCTGGGACTTAACCTTAAACCCTAAAATAGGTCTTTCTTCCTTCGCATCAAATCATCATACATAAAAAGTCTCAAAATCCTAAACTCACTCCTTTACATAAATGCCTATTTATACAAGTGCACTATTACAATACCATGGACTTAAACCATGGGATTAAAAACCATGAGTTTAAACCATGGGTTATTTACAAAAATAGGGGCTTCGACCCAACCCCGACACCCCTAAGACTATTTTGTGCCGCAACTCCACTTACAAGATTCGCACCAAAACCGCGGAGTTGCCAAAACTAAGGACTTTTAAGGTCGGAGCCCCAACACACAGGCGGTGCTGAAGAAGGTAGCACTCATCAGCTAAAGGAAAAGTGCGATGCTAGGTTTTTTCAAGTAGAATGGACAAATAGAGCAAGTTTCCATTCCAAGTTTTGGGATTAAGGGAAAACATAGGCGTTAAGGATCTCATCATGTGTTGGTGACAGGATTTGGTTATAACACTATATCAAAGAGTCACCAATGAGAGAGAGATCCACCAGCGCAGGACAATGCAACTAGATCAGTTACCAAAAGAAACAGACAAAATAACACTAAAGGTGATGGAAAATATTACGGCTACGCAGGAGGCTCAGACTAAGGTGATGCAATTTTGGGAAGAATATCCAGTTGATCATGAGGTCAAGGAATGAGTTATCCTAAGTGCAAAGGTCAAGGAAGAGGTTGAGCAGATGCGCACAGAGCATGAAAAATTCAAGGCTAAGTTGAGTTAACCATATGTTTCCAAATGATGTTGCTTGGGGACGAGCCACAATTTTTTGTTGGGGGCCTATTGGAAGAGGATCAAGTGTGCATAGTGTGACGAAGGAGGAAGAGACAAATTTTAATGCGGGTCATACAAGAGGAAGTTGCCGACAAGTGTTTTCGACCTGGTCATACGTAGTTAGAAGTATAGTCCAAATTAGTTACATGTGGACCTTTTTGTAAAAGGCACAAGCCTACAAATAGAATTAGGAATGTAGTGATATAAGATATATTTTCATCGAAGTAGAATTGAAGAGGAAGTATCTTTGTCTTTTGTGATTTCTGAACTATTTTCTACAAATGGTTTGAGGATGTCGACCGAAGGATGTGTTTTCGGATGTACTTTGATATGCAAAGTTAATATGATAAGAATGTTGCTGGAAACTCTATGTTGTCTTTATCTGTGATGCAATTTGTGATGTTTTTGAATATGGTGGTTTATAGCTCTATATTTAATTGATGTGATATGAGTGATGCAATCTATACGGTTAAAATACTATGATTTACATGCTTTAATGATGCAATCTCCTGGTGTTTGATGAAATGTTTTGCTTATCTGAATGAAATATAAAGAAGTCCTCCAAATTGAAACTGTTTTTTTCTTAATGTGTCAATCATGCCATAACTTCTATCTTTCTTTTTCAACATTTTGGTGATACCCTGCGACAAAACATTCTTCTTCCGTCTACACAAGTTGTGACAATATTTCCTTGATAGAATCAACATATGCCATCTCTACGATCACGGTGATTCTTAGACTCAGTATAATATACTCCATTGACATCACAACTTCCTGTCCATACACCAATTGAAATGTAGTGTGGCTTGTCAATTTTTTACAAGTCGTGTGATATTCCCATAATACTGTAGGAAGTTTTTTATCCCATTCATCTCTTTGGGAATTACAAATATTTTTCAATGAATTTTCTAGAATCTTCTTAAATGCTTTGACAACACCAGTCACTTGAGGGTGATATGGAATTGTCTTTCTATGCTGAATTAGGAATTCGTTCATCATTTATTCAATCAACTGGTTGACAAAGTGTGTACCTTGATATCTTATTAAAATATTTGGGCATCCAAATCTTGTCACAACATTTTCAATTAGAAACTTTGCAGTATTCGTAGTAGTACAATCCTTTACTACCATTGATTCAAGCCATATTGTCAGGTAGTCAGTTGTAGTGATAATATGGCATGCACCTGTGCATTTACCTGTTAGACTAATAGGGCCCACAAAATCAATAACCCATTTATCAAATGCATGCAATGTTACTTGAGGTACCAATGGAATTTCATCCCAGCATGACAACTTTCCAATTCTTTGGTAGGTATCACAACTACAATAGTAATCTAGAGCATCCGTATGCATGGTGGGCCACCTTAATATTTTCCAAAATAATTCCCCCTACAACACCAACATGAGATTCATTCAATTTCAATGATCACTCATGTTATAAGACATAGCAATGAATAATATCATAAGTTCCCATTTTGTACAATTGTCTTGCAATTAACTGGAAATCTGTAACTCACACAACCAATTGTTTCTTATATGCGGTGGTGCATTCAGCTGGTGCATAGCCCATACTCAAAATTTGTATGATATCTCTATATTGATCATCAAACATGGTTATCCCAAACAGTTTTGTATCAGGGAGACTATCATCCAGGTTACTAGTCTCTTCGCCACTTTCAATCCTTGAAATATGGTCCGATCCCAATTTTAATTGTTAGGGTTTAGCAATTACTTCAAAATCAAATTCCTATAAGAGGAGAATCCACTGGCAGATATTCCCCTCCCCCCCAACACTGGCTTATTGACTAGGTATTTCAATGCATAATGGTTTGTGTACATTTCAAAATGTCCATCAAATAATTTGTCTCTAAATTTGTATGGAGCATATACCATCACTAACCCTTCTCTTTTTGGCGTGGTATAATTCTTCTTTGTTGTAGATAATTTCCTACTCGTGAAGGCTATAGTATGGTCAATCGAACCTTCACCAGGTTTTGTATGTAATGTCTCAAGTCTGATATGCAGACCTAAACACTATTTATTCACTAGTAGAAAATGAGAAATTAATGACTAAAATCAGGCTATAAATGACTATTTTTGAGTCGGTGACTAATATTAGCAAATTTCCACTATATTATAGCTAGTCATATTTCACTAGTCATTAATAGCTTGACTTAGTAGTCATTGATTTAGTCATTGGTAGTTAATTATTTAGTCATTGATTTAGTTATTGATTTAGTCACAGATTTAGTCATTGATTTAGTCACTGAGTTAGTCATTGCTTTAGTCATTGATTTATTCACTGATTTAGTCACTGATTGCAACCATTAATGACCAAATATACGACTAAATAAACTACTAGACGTTAACATACTAATGACTAAGCTAAATACGACTAAGATATGAGAAATTAGCTACTAATATTTGTATATATGCAAATTTAGTCGTTTTTGTAGTCACAAATTTATGATAGGGAAGGGAGGAATCAAACCACCAACCTCCTGCCTA
Source organism: Pseudotsuga menziesii (assembly GCA_001517045.1). Taxonomy (NCBI): domain Eukaryota; kingdom Viridiplantae; phylum Streptophyta; class Pinopsida; order Pinales; family Pinaceae; genus Pseudotsuga; species Pseudotsuga menziesii. The sequence goes on along the minus strand of LPNX010534401.1, from coordinate 29,202 downwards.
TAATTAGGAAGGCACTCTACCATTAAGCTAGCACCCTTTAAGAATTTGTTATTGCTTGACAATGATGATATTCAAAAAAAATTATGATAGATATCAATCTACAAACTACATAATTATTACTATTACAACTTACCAGTAGCTAGTATTTATAATAAACTAATTCCTGAGAGCTATGTACAATTTTCCCTGTAACTAAAGCTAATACAAATAATACAAATAATCTTACCAAAGAGATTTAGTGATGAGTACCTCTTCCCATTATTCATCACTGTCATTCTCATAGTCCAAAGAAGAGTCCTTCCTAAAAGGATTTCGAATCCCAATGCCATCATTGCATCAAAAAAAAAGAGTTGGAAACAAAACTTTCCCTCTTGTCTACTGCAATATTAAGAATCCATGAGCTTCAAGGTGTTTCAGATGTTCCGCATCATGGGCTATCAAAATTAAAACACAACTTGTTGCTTTGATAATTAATAAACTTAAAATTATGCAAAGTATATTCACCTTTTCTTTGAGAAGGTTCCATAATAAGCAGGTCTATGGTTGTGATCAAACTGCAAAAGGTTTCTTCTCTTATTGTGAATCCTATTTTATTGTGAAGCCTATTTTAGCTTTAAATCAAGTGATAAAAATTCTAAGAGCCAGGAAGATTTAGAAACTTATTTCTAATGGAGACTCGACGATTATCATTTGCAAAATTAAAGACTTGACTCCCTATGCACCGTAATGTCTTGCAAAAATGATCTCTAGACCTAAAGAATTGCAAGTATTTTGACTTGGGGAATTGCAAGTATTGCAAATATTTAGCATTGAATCATTTACTGTTTCAAAGGTAGCATTTTGTATGGAGGAGTTATGCTTTGTGAATCATTATTCTTTCGCTATAAAGGCACCTAATAGTGGATTCAATAATTAAAGAGCCATGTTGCAAATATAAAGAGAAATACCCTGCTTCTACAACATTGCATCTTTAGAGAAACCTTTAAAGGGTTGTATATTTGGATTCTAGGTGATGATACCAGTTATTTGAAAGGTAGGACAACTGGTTAAGCATGAACTAAACTTGAAAAACTTGCAAACTATTAGGTATAACAAAATATATATTAGCTCTGTGTTGAGATGTAGAGGATTTGAAACAGCTTCCATGATGATTGGACAACAATTCAGAGAGAGAAATAACCATTGATAAGAACTAAACTTTCCTTAGAATGTATGGTCACCTAAAATAAGACTACACTAAAATTTAGATTCTAGTAAGCTTTTGAGATTGACTAAACCTATCGAAAAGGTTAGAGAGACTGGTATTCTACAGTGTTCTTATAATGCACAGTTGCATAAAGGCATATTCTTATCAAGATTTATGACTTTCAAAATGAAGGAATTTACTTGACCATGAAATGCACATTTATGATGAAGCAAAGGATAGAGAAAATCAAGATGAGGTTCATATTCCCCATTTGAACTGCCTACAAGAAACTATTTCTTCATAAGGGTAATAAAGCATGTCTCCATCCTGCTTGAGTGGAATGTGAAAGTGCCCTGCCCTAATTATCTGATTATGAATTAGTTTTAAGTTCCAATTCCCTCCAAGCCCTATGGCATGTTTACGCCTTCCACTTTGACTCCCCACGTGGGATGCATTTCTTCTTCAATGGAATATAAGAGCCTTACTAAGACCTGGGTCTCGTATTTTGGTGTGGAGTTATATTTACAAGCACAAAGTTCAAGGTTCATGAAGAATTGTTCAAAATCTACCATTAGTACAACATTATAACATAGGGTATGTTTCTGTGGGAGGATAGACGTAGGGCAGAGCAGACAGTAAGAGTAAGAGAGGGTCTGACCTCCCCAATTGTGTTTTCTACTTGCCAAGTCGAAGAATTTTAGTGTAGAAGTCAACTTTGGCACTGTGGACATTGAAGAGTTTAGTACTTTCCTCTTGCAGAAAGGCCTTTTCCTTATTGAATTCATTACTATGGATTGATTTCTTTCCAAATTACTTAGAGATCACATTGCATAATTTTTGCAAACTTCCAGGGTCCTAACGATGGTGGGATGTTGACCCATCAACACAGTTTCAGGCTATTAGCCTCTTGGCTACTGGATCGATAAAGAATGAGATTTGATATTAGATAGGTTTCATGCAAAAACAGGTTCCTTGTCGAATGTACAATCCCGTTCATGTCTAAGAGTGACTAAGAAGCAACTTGCAATAAGAACACAAATTGGCTCATTCAGTCAAGTCCAAGAATGGTTCATTTTCAAGGAATACCCAATAGATACAACATACCAATTATGATCAAGTATTAGGAATGCCTTTACTGGAATAATTCCCACCACAATTGTTTTCTGTTAAGATTGATCAAAATTAACATTTGTTGAAGCTTTCTTGAAGTTCCTATCCTAATTTTGATCATGTCCCCACCATTTAATACGAGTATCAGGAATGTAGCCATTCATCTAGATGTTTGGCTGCAGCAACAATACAGAAAAGATGGGAACACTAGGATCGACGTAGTTTGGGAAAATATTAAGGAAAATGATGAAATTAAACATAGAATTTGACAGATTTTGAACCAAACCATCAGTTACCTCTACATGCCGATGTCCTCTATTTTAATTTTCCATTATTTACTCTTCTAAACAACTCTTTGGGGTGGGGGAACATTAAATATTTAACCTAACGTAGATACAAATACTGCTACACATAGTTTTGGAACTTAAACACAAATACTGATACACATACAGCTGGAACTTAAATAAAAATAATGATACTACACATACTGCTGGAAATCACTACAGCAACATACAGTAAACACAATTCAATTTCTTGCAACACAACATTCTAAAATAATACTGCAATTTCTAACAATTCAATTTTTGCTGGAATACGCTCGCTTGAGTATGTTGTGTTGGGTTAAATAATAAGTTTTTAAATTATTATACTAATGTTTCTTTATGTGTAGACCCTATAGCCTTATTTTGATCCCAGGGTTGTTATTGCATTTGTGTGGAGGCTCCACATGATATCTTTGCTCTGTTGTTCGACAATAAAATATCGATTGACTGATGGTATGCAGATCAATAGTAGAGTAGTAGCATGAGGAAAAGAGGAAGGCTCTGAGTTCAATTTCTTATTCTTCCTATTCTTGTAAATACTATATAGAGAGACCAGCATTAATTCAGATCTCTCAAATTCAAGCACAGAGATTAAAAATTAAATCTCTGAATGTGTAAATTATGAAAAAGTACATTATAAAGGAATCATTAAAATTTTTATTGCCATTGCTCAAACAGCTTTCAAGATTAATTTTGTTTTTTAATTTTTAATTATATTAATCTTTATATTTTTTTAATATATTATTGTTGTTTCCTATAAATTTAACATAAACTTTTAGCCGTATCAGACACTCTTACTCATGTTCCCAACGTTTCTGTGTTCCAAAAACTCATGCAACATAGCTTGAAAGTGAAGTCCTACTCAAAAGAGAGAAGATCGTTGTCCAAAAAAAAGTACTCAAGAGATGAATGCTATAGGTAAGATTTCCCTTAGTCTTTCGAGTAAATAATTTGCAAATCAAGAGAATTGTAACACCTAGACCTCTATTAGGGTTTAGGGTACTAGCTTCAGGAGAGTGACTACCAACCTAGTCAAAAATAGATCAATACAATAAGATGGTTTAATTACCTATATCTAGGCTCAGTAAAGCCACCAATACCTCCAATAGAGGGTTGGCACATAGCAGCATATGCACTAAATGAAAAATAATGTGTGTGAGTCACAAGTGGGCTCAGGCAGTTCCATTTCAGATATCTTCATTGTTGAATACAACAGGTTACTTCAACAACAGTTATTATTTTCAAAGCTCATATGTCACTTTTAGCAAATTAGAGGTTAGGAAGGATAGTTTACCTATAGCCCAAGACAATCCCATTACATATTGGAGGACACACATGGAAATAGCTCTCAACTTCTAATAAATTGTAATTTTCCTACTGTACTATTGCAAGTTCATATACTAGCTAATTTAAAGAAAAAAAATCTAAATCTTGGCTGAATTAGAGATCAAATAGTCTCTTAGTAAGGGGTAATGTGTTGGTGAGTGAGTGTAGCACTAAAGCCTTATATTTATTTTCTCTTAGGCACCGATTTTGTAAAGTGATGCTAAGAAGTCCCAAAGATGGCCAAGGGATATCTGACAATCCTACACGACATTGGTAATGTCCCGGTGCAACTTAGGTACATCCTTTGTGTAGTGTTAGATCTTAAAAGATAGGCTCATCTGAAAATGGTTATCTCTTGTATTTAGATCCATAAAAATAAGTCTATATCCATAGATAACAAACTTGGAAAAATACAAAGGATTAAAATGGTTGTATAAAAGGAAACAAAGGCTGTAAATGCCATATTAGCAAGAGGTAAAACATAATTATTAAAATAAAATTACTAATATCCAACAACAAAAGAAGACAAAACTCACCCTTGGCCTCCGAAGGAACCAAAAATGTGCTTCCCTCTGAAGTACTCTGAAATACTTGCACCTTTGGGCCAGAAGCATTGTTAGATAGTCCATTAACATTCAATAGTTCATGTCCATTTGTGCTTTCCAAAACATCTTGTCCATTTGCCCACTCCCTCTGCAATTTCCTAGACGATGCCAAATTGGGAGTGGAATAATGGCTTGATCTTTCTATAGAACCTTATGACCTTGCAAATAAAAATCTTTACTACTTGCTATTCTGAGACTTCCATAAACTTGATATTACCTTTGACAGCCCATTGCATTTATCAGTCTCAACAAGGAGCAAATTTGCTAAATTGTGAGGACTATTTAATACACTATCATCTGAATCAAAATTCAAAGACAATATGTTTGAAATTATACTGTTTTCTCCAACATATGAGCCATTCATATAAAATTCTAGAAGGATATTACACACTAGATTATCCAAGCATTCTAGCTTTCCAGAACTAGCATTAGAATCTCTAGCAATTTCTACTTTCTCGGGAATTTGAAAACCAGTACTTGTACTTCTGTCGGTTGCATATAACATAGACTCATTTTCAAAATTTTGGATAGAGATTGTACTAGTATTTCTAGCTTTTGAAACTTATCTTTTCTCTAACATAGGCTCATTTTCACAATTTTGGATAGAACCTGCACTAGTCTTTTTAGCAGTTGAAACTAATCTTTCCTCTACTTTATGATCAGTAACTCCAAAGCTGTCACCATCACCATTAAGGGTACAAGTATTTACATACTTTTGATGAAGAGAACAATATTTAGAACTATAATCATCCACTGAAAATTGGACTTTTTCCATAAAGGGAGGCACCTCTACTTATGAAGAAATAGCTTTAGAGCCACCTTCACCATATGGTTCTGCAAAGTGTTCTTCATAATTGATTTGATACTGTTATACCAAAATCTTGTCACTATCATGTGATAAGATCTTTGACATACCTACTTGCCCTGAAATCCCAGCTTCTGGAGTGAAGATTAAATGGTTTCTTATCAGTCTATCATACAAATTCCCAGCACTACTCATCCTCCTTTATCCAGGAACGGTACCCCTGTTCACACCGCTTTTCATCGGTTGTCCACAAGTGGTGCCACCACCTGTTACCCTTGGTCCATAGGCAGTTATTACCATAAACACTCTGTCAAAGAAGGAGAAGCGAGGTACCCTAGGGAAAAGGGGAAAAAGAGAAGCTTATCGAGGCTTCTAGATGATAAGCCTCGAGATATCCCTTATCCCTAATACCATGGGTTTGTTGAGCTCGAGATCCCTCATCCTAGGATCTTAGAGGCCACCTCACCCACTAATTTCTCAACCATCTCTATCCATTAAAGATTTATAAATATGAGCTCATAGCCATGGTTGAGGGGAGGACATTGAAGGTATTGTTATGCTGTTGGACTGATTCTTGGCCCAAGATCATTTGGAGAGAGCATAGAGAGCTAAAGTTGGAGCTTTTGGGGATGAAGAGCTAGTTTCATGGAGATGCATGTCAACAGTAAGGCTTGGTTGTAAACTTCTTCATATTTCTAATGCAAGTTGATTTTTTGTCCCATATATATTGTTGATGTTTGAGTTTAGATATATATTGCTAGATTCCTTAGTCACTAGCATAGATTAGTAGATCATATTCTGGTTGCTTTGATATGTTTCGTGTTGAACTCTTTTGTAGGTACACAGGTGAACTATCGGAGCCTTGTATTCCAGATATCTACAGCATCTAGGGGGAGTTATCAACCTCTATGACCTATTGGTTATGGATCTGAACCATTCAGACCAGCGGAGCACCTTGCTGTCCACAGTAGGTGAAATATTCCGATCAACAAATCTGGCGACTCTGTTGGGGAGTAGTTGTATTCAGTTGTTCTGATCATCCTCAATATGCAACTCTTGTCTAAATCCAGGCTCCATTTTCTGCAACTCTTTATAGTCATATCTACTTTCTGATTTGTATTATTTGGGTTTGAAATTTCCAGATATATTCATATCTGAGTCATTTTGGTTTTTTATGCTCTGTTACCATATTCAATTCGACAGTATTTACCTTGATCTAATATTTTTTGATATGATCCATCGTTCTCTTTCTTGTTTTGTCCATCTACAGGGAACCATGGCAATGCTTTATGCGAGGTGCAGTGCCACCGCCTGAACACAGTGGATAATAAGCGATGCCACCGCCTGCATCTGGTTAGCCAGGAGTAGTGCTACTTTGAAAATGCACAACACCTATGAAGTGCGTTACCAAGTAGGAATTAGTCCAAAACTCTTTTTCCTCTCTTTTTTTGTAAAAATTTGGAATTTTTGGAATTTTGATTGCTTTCAGTTCTATCATCAGGCTTGTGTTATTGAATCTGATGTGTGTGGCTTGCTGCTTTGATGGTGTAAGATTGATTTTGAGTGGAATTTCAAAAATTTGTTTGGTCTTTTTGATTGTTCATCCGTTTTTTGCTCATTGGTTGTGTTTAAAGAGGATGTCTTGTTTTCTGAAAGTTAGGGTGCTCATTGAACTCTCTTTTCGTTGCATGTACTGAAAGAAGAACATTAGATTAGCTTCTAGATTTCATTTCTTGCTTGCATAGTAAACTTCTTTTTCTTCCCTTCAAAAAAGAAAAGTTTTGCTTGAGATTAGGACATCATATTTGAGCGTTGGATTTGGGTTTTCTGATTGGCTTCATAAGCTTTTAGGACCTTCATGATCTTTTGGCTCTCATGCATATAGGACTATCTTGATCAAAATAAAAATAAAAATGGTAGTTTTAAGTTAGATTTGCTTATGTTTTTAAGAAATTTGAAAAGTTAGAGTGCATTGGAATATAGGTGTGCTTGGTGTTGTTCTTTTAGGAAAAGAGATTCTCAACCTTCTCATTTTCTTTTGGAAAGAAGAATTTGGTTTGTAGAAATATTTGCTTGTATTTGATTTGATGTTCATGAGTGTTGATTGGAATGATTTTTGGGTTTGAAACAAAAAGAAAAACACTCTCTTCCCTCCCGTAAGTAGGAATATTGAACGGTAAAGTGAACATTTGCACAAGCATACTGCATGGTTTTAATTTTCTGTCAGAACATAATGCATTCACCTAACCATACAAGTTAAAATCAATGGTAGTTGTAGGTTAAAATTTACATAGTAACTTGAGTGATAGGTTAGAGACGTGTTCGGGCGTCGTAAAACGTAGGAGCTGTCGTTATTTGTCAGCATTACATTCCGGGACTCGCATGGTTCTTCCACGTACCGTCAATATATTGAACGACCTTTCATGTACCCTTGAGGTATGCAGAGAGGTACTTCACATACTTGATTGTATATCAGAAGGTCCCTTGTGTATGGTTATGCATTAGACAACACTACTACCGATTCAAGCTCCCACGTACCTTGAGTATATTGGGAGACCCCACTAGGGTACCTTATCTATCTGAGAGAAGCCCTTTGGTCATCTTGTTTGGAGACATACACTGAAAATAGCATTTGGGGATATTACTACGCACATACCCTCGAGGTATATCGCGAGTGGCACCGTCTTGACAATCCTAGTGAGAGACCTGACTTTTTGAACTCCTCCTGTCATTTTAAGTTTGCTTGTTTTGACCTATAGTTCCAGTAGGGAAGTCTTTTGGTGTGTTTTCTCTAGATTTTCAGACCCTAGGTTAGATAGGAACTCTACACACTGGCTGAGTTAAGACAGTCCAGCAAAGTACGGGGCTTCCCACCCGATTTTAATTCTGTTTCAGAAAGAAATCCAATGAAAGCTATCGACCAAGGAGCTACTACCACCTCCCAAGTGGGAGATAATGTGGTGGTGGAAAGTGGAGTACCATATTCTTCACACTCGCCTCGCTTGGTCCAACAGCCTTCCCATGAGGATCCATTGCTCCATCCTCCCATAGAAGATCATGTTGATGATACCCATCCGGATTTTTGTCCTAATGTTCCTTTTTGGGAGACACCTATCGGACAGGCCATTGCCTCATTTGGCACCCGTGTAAGTTCTCCTGAAAGTGAAGAAGAACACAGGCAATACCGTGCTACTATCCTCCATGCATAGGAGGTAGAAAAGTAGATTGACAACTTGTTAGGCCCTTCACCAGTTCGTTCCACATTCCTTCCTGTGGGATATCATTCACTAGCCGATTTTATGAGACCCATTGAACCAATTATAGATCGCCCATTAACAACCCATAGCCTAGGTCAAATTTCCACCCCTCTCACCTCTTATGTTATGTTTGATCCAAATCCACCCAAATATTTTGCCTCTGGGGTCCAACCTTCAATTCCTGTGTCTTCAGTACCTTTGAATGCTGGGGGGAAACCCCCAGCATGACCTATGTTATCTGACCTCATAGTTGTACCTAGTCAAGAACAGACGTCTAACATAGAAACATCTACAGTTTTTGTCCCTCACATCCACACTAATGTGGTAAATCCCCCATCTAGTTCAGGTCAGCCCTTCGGGACACAACCTGTTGCCATTCAGTCTTCTAGTGGTTATAGTTATCAAATACCTATAGGTAATCATCCATATAATCCTACCAAAATTCCATTCCCTAGAAAAACTTTTACACCATGGGGGAAACCCAACTGATCTTACATGCTAGCCATGGGAGGGATACCCATATATACTGCGGGAGATACGAGAGGACCACCTTATGGAGTTCCTCCCCCTGGGGGACCTAATGGTCCTGGAGGGCCTGGCAGTCCTCCTCATGGTCCTGGTGGCTTTCCTCCTTATGGCTTGGGAGGGTCTCGTGACCCTCCACCTGGTGGTTCCGATGGCTCTAGAGGTTTCCCACCTCCTGGAGGTTCCAGAGGTTCTGGTGGTCTACCTCCTAGTGGTCCTGGTGGTCCTGGTGGTCTCGGTGGTCCTGGCGGGCCCAGTGGCTTTGGTGGCCTCATCTTGGAGGCCCTGGTGGTCCTAGTGGTCCTAATTCCAGAAATCAACCCCCCATGGGTAGATTTCCTAGTAGTTCTTCCTCACAGCAACATGTTTTTTTAGTCAACCTATGGCCCCACTAGTAATTTCATGCCATATCAATATTACCAGTATGTGTAACCCAATAGACAGTTACCTTTCCTTACAACTTTGGACTTTCCTTATTTGTCCAAGTTGATTAATGATCCCATTTTACACAATCCCTCGTGGCCTCCCATTTCGGTAAAGTTACCATCAGAAATTCCAAAATTCGATGGGAAGCAGGGTGGAACCACGTTATGACTTTTCATTTGTGGTGTTCCTCGAACTCCCTCATGGATGATTCCATATGGTTATGACTCTTTCAATGAAATTTGATCGGTACGGCTGCGAAGTGGTATATTGAACTACCACAACATTCATTTGTGGATTTTGGCTCGTTGGCAACCGTATTTCTTATGCACTTTCATCTCCCTATTTGTTATGAAACAGGCACTGATATTTTAACTTCTCTATGATAGAACACCTCCACCCACATTTTTGACCATATTCATGAGTGGAGAAAGAGGATAAGGCTCATTAAGGCCCCTATTCTGGATCAGTTGCTAGCTGATTGGTTCACTAAGTCCTTGTTTCCTCCTATTGCCTGAGATGTGGCCATGAGCGATGCTGTTACCGAAGAGTAGGCTATTAGTCAGACTCAGTACCTAGACTTGGTTTATTCCCAGTCTGGGACTCTTTATGACGTGATTCCTTTAGCTCCTCACCCCAGCACTGACCCTACCAAGCCATCTACAGAAGTACCTATTGACAGGATTGTTGGTTCAATCCAGTCCCCATCCACAGCGAAACCTACCAAGAAAACCCAACCTGTTACTCCTTCGACTCCCAAGGTTTCTGCCGAGGTCAATTCTATTCAAAGTACTCAAACCTCGGGTAATAAAAAGAAAGGTAAAAATCAAAATAAAAAACCTGGAAACCAGCAGGAGACCCCACAATCAACCCATAATGACAACAGCACAAGGAAAAGGAAGGCTAAATACCCTTGTCTGTTATGCGGTGGTGACCACTTCTCCAAGGAGTGTCCCCATCGGGACAGAATCTCCCAGTTTTTGAAGTCTAATCCCACACCTACAGTACTTATGGATCCCTTTCCCTCTCAACAACAGCTGGTAGACCACATGTTGAACTAGGGTAACTCTAGTTCATCAGAGGAAATTCATATGATGTCCTCAGATACTATCCATCTACAATATCGAAGCCAGAATTATGATAAACCCACAGATAAGCAAGAAGATCAATCTTCTTCAAGGAAAGCTCCCTCTACTAGTTCTCTGGAATCCTCGTCTACAGTTCCCTTGTCCATCGAGAAGCCTACTCTCAACATCATTTTGCGCCCACCCAAGAGTACTCTTTGGAAGGCTATTTTTAATCCCAATGCTCGAGCTACTCAATTATATAATGTGCTTGAAGATCTCGCTCAGGCACCTTGTGTGATGTCTACCCTAGAAGTACTCCAAATTTTCCCTTCGCAGCGCAAGAACTTGTTGATTGCATTAGGAGCTGTAGACCTGGATAACACTAACTTGATTCACTTCAATGTTGAGAACTGTAAACTTAGATTACTGCATAAACTTGCTTTTCAGATCATTACGAAAGTAGTGGGAAATAAAGTCTTTCGAAAGGTACTAGATGAAGGAGCTTCGACCTCGGTGTTATCTCTAACTTGTTGGAAAGATCTTGGCTCTCTTGAGCTTGTTACATCACCTACGACCCTTAAATCCTTTGATGGATGGGGATTCCAACCCCATGGCCTAATATCAGCCCTTGCGGTCGAGTTGAGGGGAAAAACCGTTTCCATCCAAGTAGAAGTGGTAGATGCCCCTTTAGATTATAACCTCCTTTTAGGAAGGAATTGGTTCTATGCCATGAATTTTGTTGCTTCAACAGTATTTTGAATGGTCCAATTCCCGCATCTCGGGAGAATTGTTAGTATTGACCAGCTTGATTTCTATACGCTGGATGTTACTACCTCCATGGCTAATAAAATCCCCATGTTAGGCCAGTCCCCTCCTCCTTACTAGTCGATTGGAGTAGGTATGCTGAAGGATTCATCCCTTATGGGGATTTTTCCCTCTACTCCTCCTAGCGCGAATACCGCGACAGTACATATGATCGCCTCATTTGATATTGAGCCCCAGGGAACAAATGTTGTTGAGTCCACCTTGTTGAGCCCACACAAAGCTATGTATGACACCATTCAAACTTGCTCCAATGATGACACTAATGATATTCATTTAGTGGCTTCGGACCCTTACCATTTACCATACTAGTTAGCACCTTCTCTTCCAGTTCTAGACTATCTCTCTGAGACTTTTCCTTTTGATGATTCCATTATAGAGATCATGAATATGGATGAACCCATTTGGGAGGATCACCGTCATAGATCCATGTTCCTCCCCAATACCAATTCAGGTAGCCATGATTTTGCATCCTTGTTTCCTACTGATATTGTCAACGTTCCGCAAAGTCCTATATTGTTGCAAGATGTAGATTCTGAAGCAAACCTTTGCAACATTACTTAGACGAACCCAATTGACATATCACCCAAACTTGATGTTATCGAGCATGTTCATGTTGGGCAGAACTACTCCACAAATGCATGTGAAGCATATAAGGCACTTTTTAAGGAATTCTGTGATATTTTTTCCTGGTCCTATGAAAAAATGCGGGGATTGACCCTTCCATTGTGGTCCATGAGATTAAAACTTATCCCACTACTAAACCTTTCAGGTAGAAACTTAGGCAGGTCCATCCTAGGTGTTGATGTAATTGTAACTTCGGAATGTATTCACTTATATTTCTTATCTATTGTAACCCGATGTTCATTCTGGGATGTATTGTAATGTATTTGAGTCATTTCATACCCCGATGTTTATTCCAGGAAGTTTCTATAATGAGAAAGTCATGTCAAGTCATTGTGGGTAACCCTCCTATTGGTCAAGGGTTAAAGTCCCCATAGTTATGGGGCCCTTGGGTTATTAGACTATCCTATTGAATTCGACCCTAGGTGAGTAATTGTCAGTCGGGGAAATAGTCCCCACCATTGTGTTACCCTCCTATTGGTTGGAGGAGGAAAATTCCCCACAAGTGGTGGGGCACTAGGGTTATTAGAAACTCCTAGAGATGTCAGCTCTAGTAAGTAATTGTTAAGTGAGGCCAACATGTTGGAGTGCACTTCAAGTGAACGAAAGAATATAAATAGAGAGTGAGCCTCTCTATTTATCTCACTTGCAACACTCACACTCACTCATTGGGGTGCATGAGTGAGAGAGGAGAAGCTCTCTCAGTGTGAGAGAGAGAGAGACTGCTGCTATGTGGAGATCATCTTACTATTTTCTGGTTTTACCTTTGGTGCTAATTCTATCTCTGAGGAAGTTGCAGGATTTTCTCCTTTATGGTTTCCCCGAGGAAAATTCTTTGTGTCTCTTGTCTCTTGTGATGTGCTTATATTTTATTGCCGTGCTTGTTATTCTCTCAGTTAAAAGATCCTAAGATCATAATTCTAGCTAATATGATAAAAATCTAACATGGTATTAGAGCTAACCTGAGAAGAAGACATTGTGTAGCTACAGAAGCTATGTATTTTTACTTTTTGGGTCTCCCTCCACAATCCATTAGCAAAAGTATGCTAGGATGACTCTCCATTGAGGGGCGCATCTTTCTGTCGAAGCAGAATTCGATTCCGAGCATTTTCAGTTTTCAATGCGGAAATTAGGGATTTCTACAAAAGAGGAATTTTTGAGTGAGACCAGCATAGTATTGTTCTCCTCATCAAAACTGAAGTTTAGAGACCTAAATCAAGAAATTTGGTTGGGTGAAACTCTGGGAAAGTCAAACCCTAGTTTGACCATGAGCTAGGAAAAACCCTAAATACTAAAACTACTAAGTTTTCGTACATTCTCTATATTCTGAGGTTGGAGAAGTCTCAGAAGCTTAAAATTTCAAGGGCTGAAGATAATATCCTGATTTACACGGTGTCCAAAATTTAGTGTCATATTCACTATATTCTAGGAGATATGATCCCTCTAAGTTAGGGTTCCAGCCTCTTCCAGAATTCATCCCTAAATAGGACACCTGGGGCGAATTGAAATATCTTGGGATACATGGGTCCAAATGGAATTCTTGAAGATTTTTTAGAAATGGAACGGACTATAATTTCGGTGGTCTAAATATCAAAGTCGGAAGAGAAACCAGTGACACGTGTCATTCTGTACAACTTCGTTGTTTTGAACGGTCCTGTAATAGGTCACCTTGATAAAAAGATCATAAATCCAAAATGGTGAAACCAATTCTGATGGAACCTATGGTGTTGGATCAGGGACATGCGAGGTTACCTCAGTGCAAAATTTCAGACATAAAGGAGCATAAATTTCAGAGATATCATAGAAACAGTAACAAGCATTTCTACTGAAGAAATTGGAAAACCAGGGCTTCTTGTTTTGAGAGCTTTCCTCCACTGTTTTCAGAAAATGAGTACATTGGACAACTCCATTTGAAGAGACCTATCTGTCTATCTAGTCATATTTGAAAGATTCTAAGTTTTGAAAATTAGGTTTTCTGTGAAAAACCCTAGATCAGCGAGCTCCGGAACCAGGATGGACACCTCAAATCGGTAAGATCTAATCCTTTGCTATTTTCATTTGAGGTTCTCATTTCAAAGTGATCTATCACATCAGCTTGATGACAAGCTTGGGGAAGTTGATAAATTCCAAGCCTGGAAGCATATGATCTCTCTGAAGAAAATGTATTGGACACCTACATGAGTATAGAGGTTCCAGTTCCAGAGGGAGATGAGGATAGAATCCTTACACAAGAAGAACTTGGTTAAGGCCAAGAAGATCATTGCTGATTCAGTCACGAATCAACTTGTACTGAAAGTGTCTTCCTTAAAGACACCAAATATGGTTGATTCCTTGACCAAGATATTTGAAGGGAAGAACATAAATTATAATATGACCTTAAGAAACCAGTTGAAGGAAGTAAAGATCCAGAATGTAGAGACCATACAGTCATACTTTACAAGGGTCTCACAAATCAAAGAACAACTTGAAGCAGTAAAAGAAGAAGTGAAGAATGCAGAAGTGGTGATGGCCACCTTGAATGGACTCCCAAGATCATGGGGTTCATTCATGCAAGGAATGTGTGCCAGAAGGAAGTGATTACTTTCAGCAGACTCTGGGAAGAAGAAGAAGCTCGACTCATAAGAAGAAAAAAGAAGATGGGAGCAATTAAAGATCAAGCTCTAACCATCCAAAGAAAATCCCTCAAGAGATGAGGAATATGAATAACTAAACTCTTGAAGAATCTCTTATCCACCTTATCATTTGGATAATAAACGATTCTATTATGAATGAAGAAGATGATAAAGCTGAAGACTCAAGAAGGAGTATACCTACAAAACAAATAAAGATAAGTATTCAATTGTCATTTCATGATATTGTTTTGTTATGCATTTGTTATATTCAGTTGATGTATTATGCATGATAGAATGTTTGCATTAATGACAGTATACTACTAATATGCATGTGATGGGTAAGTAGCTCATGGTGCTATACAAACACTCCATTGCTACTTATCTAGAACGAAACCTCTTTGCTGACATATTGGATTAGTGCACAATCTCAATGTTGTCCTGGTAGAGATGGAAGGCATCTAGAAAGTTTCAGTGAGATATGGATGACTGTTGTATTGGCTAAAGTAGTTGCATGATCATAATTTATGCATAAGAATTTTCCAGTATGAGTATTCCTTATGAAATGTTTCTAACCATACAAATGCATTTGACTTGTAGGAAAGATCGCATACATAATCACCTACAAGCAAAGAAGGATGAAACTTGTTCCGAAGAACAAGTGACGACAGTTTGAGATGAAGAATAATATGATGAATGCAACGACATCATTGATGCAACATCTTCCAGCTCTGAAGAAGTAACCAAGAAGACCAGTTCAAGAAGAATGATGTCTAGAATGCAGTATCAAGACCTGAAGAGAAGTTCGTAGCTCCATCATGTAGTAGATGGAAACATCGTGGGATACAAAGCAAGATTCGTAGCACGAGGATTCTCACGAAAAGAACACATAGACTATGAAGAGACATTTAGTGAAGTCACATGACATGCATAATCATGTGTGCAAATGAAAGAAGGCCTTGTACGAGTTTATAAGACACCCATGGGATAACACATACATGATGAGCTTGATGAATATCTTAACCTTTTCTACAAGGTTGATAAAGGATGACAAGCTCATAGATGGATGTGAGAAGAACTTTTGAAAAAGTTCAAAATAGAGGATCTTGGTATCTAATGATCCTAGATGGATACTACTTGTCACTCTAGTATAGAATGTTTCGGTGCATAGAGTATGGAAGACAGAGGGAGTATGATGCTCCACTTTAGAGGGACTGACTGCAGAAGATCCTGAGGTCCGACATGGTACGACAGGATGGATAGATTACTGATGACTCTAGGCTTTACTGAGAGTAAAGAGAATTCCAACCTTTACTACAAGGTTGAAGATGGCAACCCAGTGATGCTTCTATTGTATGTAGATGATCTATTTGTGACAGGTACAGATGGGTTGATTGTTGATACGAAGAGAAAGCTTCTTGCTAAGTTCGAAATGAAGGACTTGGGGATGATGCATTACTTTCTAGGTATGGAGGTGTGGCAGAGTAGAGATGGAATCTTCCTTAGACAAGGGAAGTATGCAGTAGAGATCCTGAAGAGGTTTGGGATGATGGACTGCACGGCTATGCCCACACCTATGGCATCGAACTTGAAGCTATTGAGCATTGCTTCATCAGAGACAGTTGATGCTATGATGTATTATCAGATGATTGGGTCATTGATATACCTGAAGAACACAAGACCAGATATTTCCTTTTCCATGAACACCTTGAGCCAGTTCTTGACAGATCTGAGACATGTTCACTTGATTGCTACAAATCATATTCTGAGGTACCTAAGGGGTACAATTGATTATGGAATCAAGTAAGATGCGAAT
>LPNX010534386.1:102967-121641 GCA_001517045.1 Pseudotsuga menziesii | reverse complement strand
AGAGGTAATTAGAACAGCACTGATGTTTCCCCGGTTCGTTGACGAGGGGGAAAACAGGGATCTTATGAAGGAAGTTTCGGAAGAAGAACTTAAGGTGGTTTTGGGCAGTTTCCAGAAAGATAAAAGCCCTGGACCTGATGGCTGGTCGATCGAGTTCTTTCTGGATCTTTTTGAGATTCTGGGGAGGGACCTTCTGCAGGTTGTTGAAGACTCAAGATCGGCTGGGTGGATCCCGGCTAGCTTCAACTCTACTTTTATAGCACTCATTCCGAAGTCTGATAATGCAATATCCCTTAATGATTTCAGGCCGATATCTCTCTGCAACTGCATCTATAAGATAATCTCAAAGGTAATTGCTCAAAGATTGAACGTTATACTTTCAGCTCATGTCTCTGCTGAACAATTTGGTTTCTTGGAAGGTCGTCAGATCCATGAGGCAATTGGTGTAGCGCAGGAAGGCCTTCATAGCCTAAAGATCAGAAGACTGAAGGGGGCTATTCTAAAAATTGATCTTGCTAAGGCTTATGACAGAGTAAGCTGGATTTATTTAAGGCTGCTTTTAACTCATTTGGGTTTTGACATCAGTTTTATTCGATGGATTATGTCTTGTATAACTACGGTTTCTTTCTCTGTGTTGATCAATGGTGCGGCCTCACCCTTTTTTCATGCTGAAAGAGGATTAAGACAAGGGTGCCCCTTGTCTCCGCTCCTGTTTCTTCTGGTGGCTGAGGGTCTTAGCAGGGCTATTAGGGCAGCAACAAATGAAGGACGTTTCACTGGGATAAAAGTGGCACCAAATTGCAGTATTACTCATCTACTCTTTGTGGATGATGTACTGATTTTCTGTTCTGGTGAGAGAGGTGAAACTCGAGTTCTGAAGGAGATTTTGGAACTTTTCTCCAAAGCCACAGGTATGGAAATAAATTTTAACAAATCCACCTTGACTACTCATTTGTTGAGACCGGAAGAGGTGGCTGAATTGCTTAGGAACTTTCCCATTACTACTGCTGGTCTGGAGGAAGGCCTCAAATATCTTGGTTTCCCACTGAAAGCAAATTTCTATAAAAAACAGGATTGGTGTTGGCTGATTAGGAAGGTTGAGAAAAGATTAATGGTTTGGAGCCACAAATGGCTGTCTCGAGCTGGAAGGTTGGTTCTGGTGAAAGCTGTCTTGGAAGCAATCACGGTGTATTGGATGTCCCTTTCTTGGATTCCGAAAGGAATTCTTGAAAGGATAAGGAAGATTTGCTTCAGATTTCTTTGGAGCGGGAAAAAAGAAGAACAGACTACTCCCTGGGTGAACTGGAAAAGGATTGCAAAACCAAAAGGTCTCGGAGGTTGGGGCTTAAAGGATATCTTTTTATTCTCTAAAGCCTTGGCTGCAAAGGGAGGCTAGAGATTGTTGAAAACTAGCAGCCTGTGGACTAGGGTAATAAAAATGAAATATTTTCCGCATGAGAGCTTAATTGACTGGATCAGAAATCCTCGGAAATCTCACTCTGGGGGTTCAGTGATTTGGAAAGCGATTGTCAATTCTTTCTCCTTGATTGAGAACAATTTAGCTTGGGATGTTGGGAATGGGGAAAATTTCCTGATCGGTAGGGATCCTTGGATGGGAAGCACTCAACAGCACATAATTCCTCCTGATGTACTAGAGGAGCTTGGACACATTGGGGTTACTACTCTTGATCAACTAGCTATTCCAAGGCCTGATGAACCTTGGTCGCAACTTTGGAGAAGGGCTGACTCTTTAGGGCTGGGTGAAAGGGGAACTGGTTTGATGGAGGACTACATTAGGGAACTGGTTCGAGCCCATATTGTTCTCTCTGAACAAGAAGATATTCTGGTTTGGGATGCAGATCCGGGAGGGGCTTATTCTCCAAAGGCAGGATATTTATCTTTAAGTGTAGAAGTGGAAAATAGGGTTGAAATCTGGTGGTGGAAGCCTTTGTGGAAGCTTAAATGTCCTGCAAAAACCAAACTGTTTATGTGGTGTGTGTTGAATAACAAAGTTCCTACTTGGGAGGTGCTTCAGAAACGCTCCTTCCAAGGGCCAGGCTGGTGTGTCTTATGTAAAAAAGAATTGGAAACTACATACCATCTGTTTCTTACTTGCTGTTTCTCCATTGAAGTTTGGAAGGAAGTCTCATCGGTGGTGGGGTTCAATTGTCAGTGGGAAGGGGATTCCATTGGGAACGCTTGGGATTCCTAGTGGAGAAGGATTTTACAAAAGCATTTTAAAATGCTGCCTCTGTTGGTCATCTGGGGAATTTGGATTGCTCGCAACAAGGCAATCTTCAAGGATTTAGCCAGTACACCAGCCTTAACAGGGATGATGGCTGTGGGGTTTTTCAATTCTTTTCCCGTCCATGTAAGGGCTTCCAAAGCTCGAAGGATGTTTGAAGTTGATATTGATAGATCTTCCCCGTGGGCATTCTTTGATGGGGCTGCACAGAACAATTCATGCGGTGGAGGAGCTGTTCTTCATCTAACAGCTAACCATTCTTATGTTTTGTCTATGGGTCTCGGGGGGGGCACCAATAACTTTGCTGAGTTATTCAGTCTTAAACTTCTACTGATGTTTGCATTAGAGAAAGGCTGCACTGTTCTAAATTTCATGGGAGATTCAATGAATGTAATTAATTGGATAAATCATACTCAAGAGTGCAGACATATGAGACTTGCACATGTTATCATATCTATTCGACAGCTTCTACAACGTCTTGATGCTTTCACTTGCAGGCATGTCTTCAGAGAAAACAACAAGGAAGCGGACAAAGCTTCCAAGGAAGGGCTCCGGCTGGCAGAAGGTTCCTGGATGGTGAAAGAATTGGTAAATGGCAGACAGCAGGCCTTTTATCACAGGCCATACATTGATCTTTTTTGATTCTCGGTTGATTTGAACAGATCTCAATAGTTTACAGCTCATGGTTTTCATTTAGAACTTGTCTTGTTAACAAGATGGATATATTGACTGCTTTTATATACTCGTATAGTATATTGGCTCGGCTGTATGTATCGAATATTGCTGTGTAAAACAGAACCAATTATTTTTTGCTGTTTGGTGAACTGAATTATGTNGATATATTGACTGCTTTTATATACTCTTATAGTATATTGGCTCGGCTGTATGTATCGAATATTGCTGTGTAAAACAGAACCAATTATTTTTTGCTGTTTAGTGAACTGAACTATGTTTTATGATCATATCTTTATGGAAATGCATCTGTGTATGCACATATAGACTCTTCTATACGGAGACACTTCAGTCTCGCTCATAGTACCAGTTTTTTGGTCATCAGACAGTCGACAGCTTCTTCAACGTCTTGTTACTTTCACTTGCAGCATGCACAGAAGGTACCTGGATGATGAAAGAATTGGTAAATGGCCGACAGCAGGCATTTTATCACAGGTCATACAATGTTTTTTCTTTTTTGATTCTCAGTTGTTTCGTGACAACAGTTTATAGCTCATGGTTTTAAATTAGATATTGTCGATATGGATATATCGAATATATTTAGCGTTCTAGTATATTGGCTCGACTGTAAAATACTGCTGTGTAAAACAAAACCAATTATTTTTTATGTTTTGATAACAGAACTATGTTTTATGAACATATCCTCATGGAAATGCATCTGTGTATGCACATGTAGAATCTTCTATACGGAGACACTTCAGTCTCGCTCTTAGTTCCAGTTTTTGGACAACAGACAGTCACTTATTAGTGAACATTCAAAATGTAATTTTGATCTCGAAAGATGAATGAAATTATGCTTTTTTTCCTTGGAAAAAATAAATAAATATGACATGAGTGCAAATAAAAATGAATAAAAAATAATAATAAAAATAACATATTTATTAAAATATATATATTTAGAATCTACACATAGAGTTGTTTAAGTGTGTGGAGTTTCATTAGTAGTGGACAAGTGGATTTTCTTGTTGTCATTGATGTTAAAGGTGTTCTGGAATGAAAAAGGAATAACTAGTTGATATTATGACAAACTCAGTGAAACACTAAGGTAGTGATGACATATGCAATGGCATATGATGGTGTCCTAATGAAGATGTCATAAGAGTTCATTTATAACAAATCCAATGGATCAAATGGACATGGATGATAAGACATCACGAATGAATGATCTGAAGACATCCAAGACAATGTCTATAGTATGTGTAATAATGGATAAGTAAATGTTGACAATATATGTAAACAATGATTGATGAATCAAATCAAGAAACTTTATCTGCAAGAGTGTTTATAATCTGCAAGAGTGTTTATAAAATATTTATAACCACCAACATGATGAAATTCTCTGTGTGTATAAATCTTCAAAACTGTTAGAAAAGGTCGTAGCAGATTTCCGCAAAGAAATCGTGCATATCCGCAATGTTATGGTGAGATCCGCGTTCGATCTAAAATCGACAGTAAGGAAGCATCCCACATGGGATCCAATGATTGAGGATCAATTGTGCCTTCCCTTTTTCCTCTTGCTCCTATTCTTCATCCTCATGGAACAGGCATTCCAGGAATTCCAGTCCGGAGATTTCTCTCATGATACCAATGTCACTGCCGCTGTGATATTTGGATCAAAATGAGAAAGGATCAAACTGAAAAGAGAAGGGTGAGTGCACAAAGTTGAGGGATATTTTAGATGCAATGGTGGAGTGAATTCAATCACTCTTGATCCATAAAAATAAAACATCCCAAGCAACCCCGAACCTGCCAAGCCTAGTCCCAAGGTTGCCAACAGGTATGACAAGTAGGATAGTAGAGCAAATCGTGCCTTTGTTTTATTGAATCAAATCGTGCCTCTGTTTTAATGAACACAATCGCACCCTCGTTTTGTAAAACCTGTTTTTTTTGTTTAAAACGGACCGAGCGCGTCATTTTCGCCACATCACAACGTTGTTGGAGTTGGATGGAGTAGAACGCGAGTGGGAGAATGTGATTTGGGTGTGCCAAATCCATCCACCTCCACCTTTGGATCAACCTCCTCTTTGTGAGGTATTTTCCTCATTTCTTCACATTATTTTTTTCCTAAATTCATTAATTTGTTTGCCCTAATTTGAAAAATTAAACCAAAATAAATTAATTTATGGCCAATGGAAACCAAAATCCCAATTAACTCATAAAAAACAAATCAATTTCACTATTTCCATATTCATATTCACAAGCATCTGTGTGAATCCATAGCAAAATTCACAAATATGCAAAGTTTGTCAAGCACATTGCAAGTTTGCATAAGTAATTTACATCCCCAATGTAAACCAAAACCCAAATTAACTCATAAAAAAAAATGAACTTCACTATTTGCATATATGTATATTTGCAAGCATCATTGTGAATCCAAACCAAAATTAACAAATATGCGAATTTTGTCAATTATATTGCAAGCTTGCATACAACTAAAAAAAATCAAGTAGAATTCATATATTCCCTAAAATACATAAACAAATATGGTAAATCCCTTGCCTCTATCCAAAATATCGAAGTTGGTCGTCCAAGAACATCAATAAACACCTTATAGTTTTGATGAAACTTCCTAATCCAAGTGTTAAAATAAGGTATAGAAGCTCCCCATGTTTTTAACAAATATTTCCTCTTGACTGAAGGGTAGCTTTTGGTTAAGGTCAAGACAACGAAGTTCAACAATAGGCTCTACGAACATGAATATACATAGGTAGGTTGATGTGTTTAATTAAACATGCCAATCACATACTATCATACATGATATAATCCAGTGGAAACCTTGCAACCATAAAATCCACTATACACAATTATGCATTTAAATTCTCTCATGGGTATATAGAAAGAGGGCATAGAACTAAAATAACATCAAGTGGAATCCATACATGGCCCAAATTACATATAAACAAAGATTTGCTAAATAGACTTCCGAGTCCCAAAAACATCACGCTACAACAAATAATTACATATCTAGCAAAATTGTTGCCTATACTGGAATTTTATTCATCAATAGCACATTATGTTGCCTCTTCTAGGGTCTAGCCGTTGCATCTACCCGCAATCTGGGAGCTGGTCCTGCAAGGGCATTAGTCAACACCTCACAATTTCAATGAAACTTCATAATCCAAGCCTTAAAATAAGCTAGAGGAGCTTCGCAATCAACATATGCACATAAGACATTTTATGTACACATGCATATGGAAATTGGAATTAATACTTGAATTTATGACATAAATTTAAAATGAAAAAATGTTAAATGTTTATTCTTTACTGTAAAATTCAAGATCAATTTTTAAATTTACATAATAGATTTAGTTTATGTTGTTATTTGTTGTACATTAGTTATACAGTTTTCAATGCTTAAAGATGTCATTATATCATGTGTTTATATTTCTAATGATATTTTATTTGTATTTATGATTGCAGTGGCTACTATGGATAACAATGTTGAGATACTGAGGGTTATTGGCCATGTGAGAGAGATTGGTTCTGCTTGGAGGGGTGGAGATGAGCCCTGTCGGTCCTTGTCAAATTCATTGTTGACTATTGTTGATACGATCACAAGATCGAATGATGCTTTGTATATCATATAATCGTACAGGGAGAGGAAAAGACAACAATACGCTGATGGGTTGAGCTACAACGAGGTAAAGAAGGTGAAAATAACAAAAGAACACATCTATACATTGTTTAGACTTCTTGGGACGGATGACATTCCCGAGATCACAATGCCACATATTTCTATTGAGTGGTGTACCTTTCCACCCATTAGAGACCATTGGATGGATTAGTGGTACATGGTATTTGACATTCCCCCACACAACAATAGGGAAGTGTCGTTATACTTCCCTCGAAATTTGTATGCAGAGTTTGGGATAGGGAAACATGTCAACTATTTTGACATGTTGGGCTTCCAGAGAGTTGGTAGGGGGATGCCCCAACACCAACCCAATGCTAGGCATAGAGATGCCAATCCACAGATACCTGCACCTCATTCCCAACAACTGAGGGTAGACATCCCTCCTGCACATGACATGGTTTCCCAGACATAAGAGGCATTTTTTACTCTAGCTGAGATGGTTTCTCGACACACAACCACTATTAACCAGACAACACCCTCTTCCTCTATTGGGGTACAACCACCATCTTCTGGTGGTACAAGAACATATACATATCGGGATAGACTGACATCCCATGTGCCTCAGAGTGAGCCACATGTCTACACATCGTGTGGTCAACCCTATTTTAGTCCTGGACCAAGACATGGTACTTCTACGATGACTGATGGTCAGATAAGGACATTGTTAAAAATCTATTATTGTTCAATTTTTAATTTTTCCATACTGTATGTAACATTTTAAAACATTCGTAATATATGCAATATTTACTCTTGCAGGAGATTGATGCCTCTCAGAGGGGTGGTACTGCACCCGGTGTGGTTGTACCTGAGGCACAAACAACCACCATTGAGGTAATATTTAAACATTTGTCAATTCTTTAATACATATCATTTTGTTAATGCATGTGTAAGTCTTGATTAATTTGTTAAATTTTCTAATATTTATAATTTTTGAAGTTGCGGGAACCCCACTTAGAACGTGATGCTGGAGACATCTCAGCAAAATACTCCAAGATGGAATTTACGATTACTTGAAGAATGTAAGTCGATGGTTAATGACTGAATCTTGTTCGACTTGTTTAAATTTCTTACTATACACTCCTTTATAGATTGCTAATATTTATAATTTTTAAACTTACAGATGCTATCAGCATCTGAAGAGGGGCAAGAAATTGATGGAAGCGGTCACTCACATGGGGGAGATATGTCCCAAGAAGGGGTAAGTATATTAGAACGTGTTAGTTTTTCAGTACATATTATTCCATCCATTCAACTCCATGTCTAACTATGGTAAAAAAATTTGACTGCAGACATCATCGCAAATCCTTGCACCACCTCTTTGGTTTGGATCTCCCTGTAGTCCAAATGTAGATAATGGGGTTGTTTACATCAGACGACCCTCTTCCTTGAAAAGAGCGGGTGTGCATGAGGATCAACCTACTCACCCCACAGTAATGTACACAATTCCAATGCCAGTTGCTGATTAGCTTTGAATTCACTTCACAACTAGTTTTTCTTAATGTTATTTTTGCATGTTTACAGCATCAAGATGTAGAGTCATCCGTGCCAGACCTTAGTGGGGTTGTTGATGCTGTGGTTTGTTACCACCTAAGTTGTACTTAGTGATTTTTTATCAAGTGAGCCTGGTGAACTAGACAAAGATGATTTGTTCGGACTTTAGAAAACCTTCGGAAGTGCTTCTAGGAAGTGCTTGTTGTACTATATCACATGTTCATACCCCATATGGGAGTTGTAATAAAATGTTCTAGCATGATAGTGTCTGTAAAAGACTCAGTCTCTTAGACTTTATTTGTTAATCTAATCAGCCCATGGTGTTTTTTCCCTTGGTTATTATTGGTTGTTGAAGAAATGACTGATAATTTCTGAGTTTTTCACTCAATACCTCCAAAGTTGGGGTGGTCGGCTTGGCATTTAGGCATATTGAGGTTATTAGAGTCTATGTGGCAATGTATAAATATGCTAGGCACTATGGCCTAGTCATATGAACATGTATAAGTTCCCCTAGGTTTTAATTTTTTTTAATTTTTTAAGTTTTAATTTTCCAAAAAACCCACAGATACAGTAACAGTAGGCGTTGGGGCCAGATCTAGTTCCTCGGGCCACAAAACAGCTAACGATGACCCTGACCCTGCCACCGACCCAAAAAAGCTCCAAGCCTGTTTGAACCAGGTGATGAAATCTCAAAATCCAGTGGTTTGTGAAAACCAGGTGTTAGCACCTCCGTCAAGAGAGGTGAAAATTCCACCTCAGCAGGAAAGTGGACGGCAGGATGTGCCCAGATGTCTTCATCACGAAGCGTCTCAAAGGAATAGTCCATTTGTTCAGCATACTCCATACTAAACAGTAAAATGGTAAAAAAGAAATCACCAGACAGTAACCCTAGCTCTCCAAGAGTAAAAAAATACCCACAAAAAGAAATCAAGTCAAATCCCTTCCCTAAAACGTTAGGTACCCTGTCCAAAACGAGACCTGAAAATGGCAGGCCGCATGACCATGCCATTAGAGGTCATCCGCCTGTTGCCATGAATGAAGGCCGAGCTTCCCCCAGCCTCAACAATGGGAAGGTCTTATAGGGATAGAGGTGCTTTATTTCGGTACATTACATGTCTTTCTTGTGTTAAACACGGAGCCTCTCGTGGCCCAAAGGATGAAGGCCTAAAGAGGAAGGGGATTACATTGAGGTGGCATTAGGTGTACCTCCTTGAGGATTTGTTAGTCATTCACTGGTGTTGGAGTAGGGTCCCACAGCTACAGAAGAAGCTGCTATTTTCGCGAGAAGACAGTTTTGGCGAAGATATAAGAGGTAGAGCTACGACACTATAGCAGGTTTCCAGCTACAGAGCAGAGCCGGAACCCATGACGTAGAAGGCAGAGAAGTCAAGGAAGGCGAGGGTACGTGAGCGGCTAAGAAGAGAGAGCTCACCCACTGCATTGAAGGTAGCGGTGGAAGATAGGAGGGTTCAGCTACCCTCATAAAGGAAAAGGAGCAACGAGGCTGAGGCATTGAAGATGAAGGATAGATGTGAAGCAGCACCGATACCCATGGTCAGCGCTGGGAAGCATGGAAGACTGCAGGAAGCTGTGGTGAAGGGAAGCGGTGCATAGTACCCATGATCAGCACCGGGAAGCATGGAAGACCGCAGAGAGTTGTGGTGTGATGGATAGCGGCTACTTCAAAGTACAGATACACCGACTGTCACTAGTTAGGGTTTGGGTTACTGTTGGGACAGGCCCGCAGTGTTGTAATGGCGAGACCTTTGGGCCGCCTATAAAGGGATATATTTTGTACTGTAAAAGGGTTGGTTGGTTAGAGAATTGGCTGGTTGATTCGTCTGTTGTAGTTGTTTTGTATATTATTAGACAGTTGTAGAAGCCACGCTCTGGTTCTGTTATTAGCTGTAGTATCTTACTGTAACCAGTAGCTGGCTCATAGAGCATTCATGTAATGATCCACAGGGATCGACAGAGAGGGAAGACTATATTGTAAGAGGTGCAATATAGAGGTAGAAAAGAGATCTAAGAGAGAAGATCTTAAGCTGCATATGCGGTGCAGCAGAACTGTGTTTACCTTCCCCTGAGCTATAATAGAAACACAGTTCTGTGGATGTAACTTCCATCCTGGAGGTGAACCACGTTAAAATCATGCGTTATGTGATTGCTTTCTGTGTTGTGTTTATTTGATGCATCTGTCAGTTATTTTATGAGCCTTGTTACAGTTTAATGTATGTATGCATTATTCAGTTCGCAATAATATAAAAGGATAGACATAAGTTGAAACCATTGATATGTTGTATGCGGGTTCAGTTATACTTTGCTTGAAACAATCACTAGCCGCGGTGTTGAACAGCCTGTTATGTTGAGTCTTGCAAGTCGACACGAACAACACTAAGTGCGCTGAGCCGCGGGGTTGGGATATCGCAGGGAGGCGATACCGAACCGGCAGAGGAGCTGCGGTGCGCGATACTGGAGGTTAAGGACTTAGTGTTGGGAGGAAGTTACGTGTCGACTGGTGCGCAGCGATGCGGTAAGGCTGGGGTCACCGCGAGTCGGTGGAAGTTGCGCGACGTAGGCAGGGACTGCGCGCCAGATAGAGAGAGATCTTGCGGTGAGAAGGGCTGCGAGACACTGAGATCGCGCGACGCGAGCAGAGGGTCATGCGATGCGCAAAGAAAGAGGCCCTGCGACTAGCAGAGTTGTTAGTCACAAGTAGGATGCCAAAGAACCTGGTCCAAGACGCTTGAGTCCTTGGCCAACCCTTCATAATCACTTCGGGTGAGACTTCAGGCCGCTTCGCGGTCTGTCACCGAAAGGGCCAGTGAGCTAGGGGTGTTGTTGGTTAAACACAGTAAACCCAGGTCTACCCATGATAGCCAACAAATGGTTCCATTGCCGGCTTTGAACAAATGGGAGTTGATGTTCTGGTGGCGTCCTACGAGAGACGAACTCAATGAGTGGGTTTGGTCTAACCAGAAATAATTTTTTGAATGAGAGAACAGGAGTCCTAAACTGAGTACAGAGGCCTGGTTACAGAAGCATATCATTACAGACCTGCATGCGATATTCTTTACGACTTTTGGGAACGAGCTTTACAACTGGTTATCAAAGTTAACTGATACCAGCATATTCAAAAAGAAGAGAGACATTGTCTGGACACTGGAGCTGATTCAGACCGTGAGGAACCTGGATAATCCTATCACGAGGGCAGTATACTTCTGGCTTGCGAGCGTGCTAGAAGGCTTCGTCACAGAGTTTGCAGTCGACCAGACAAAAAGCTTCAGCGAGGCTGAGCGCTATTTCTTCAAAGGATATCGTGGTAAGTACCTAAGATATTTAAACTTGTCCATTAAGATGCTATTACATGAAAAAGGAACAATGGATCTAGTTTCAGATGAATAAGTAGAGATAGTAATGGCACAAGAGTTTGAAATTGATTTTGATGACATTGGACGAACACGTAGTGGAAAGAAGTATAAAGTAGATTTCAGCTCTCCAATAATTGAAGATAGTTCAGCTAGTACTGGACAGCAGAGTCATAGTACCACAGAAGGAACAGAGGGGGGTATCCCTTACCACCCTTACACCCCACAGAAACAGACCGGGACTCAGAACAATCCCGTAGGAACTCCATCCAGTAGCTCACAAACAGTACCTACCACCACTACATCACCTCCACATACACCGCCGAGTGGTAGTAACATAGTAAATCAACATCCACCACGTAGAAATAGAATGGGGAATGATATGAAGCTACCTATATTTAAGGGAACAGGGGCAGAAGACCCAGAGCAACATTGGTTTCTCTGTGAAGCCATGTGGACCATTAAAAAAATCAACGACGATAACCTTAAACTTGTACAGTTGGTCACCACACTAAGAGATCGATCCTTAACATGGTATATTAAGTATACCGCAGTACCCAGGACACTTGCCCAGGTCAAGACCGCCATGATTAAAGAGTTTAAGAAACCTAAGTCTGAGTCATAGTGCATTACAGAACTCAAAGACATCAAGCAGTTACCTACAGAGTCGGTGTGGGACTTTGATCAGAAATTCAAAGCCCTTATCGACCAAGTCAGTTTTGAGTTCGTACCGGAGCAGCATAAGGAATGGTTTATTGCAGCCCTGCTCCCTCACATTAGACTGCCGTTAATGCAGCAGAAACTCCAGACGCAGGATGACGCGTTGGAGATGGCGATGAAACTAGAGGCTTCACCTCTAACTGAGAGCATTACAGGAATGGCAACTTTACAAAACTAGTTGGCTAATCTCACATTACAGTTGCATGAACTTAAGAAAGGGAAAGAGGTTGCACAAGACATATGGTGCGTAAAATGTAAAGCACAAGGCCATAGTAAAGATAATTGTCCGGTATTTGTAGAATATATAGCAACAGGGGCTCCAAACCCCTTACCACAGACCCACGGGCCGTGGTGTGAGATATACAAAACGCGAGGACATCTACCTCACCAGTGCCCTCTACTTCAGAAGTACGTGCAGACACCTAAGAACGTATACTGCGTCTTCTGCAAGTCTGTAGGCCATGATGTACATGATTGCCGAGCCTATGATCTCATGGTCGGAGCAAAGAAAGACTTGTACAGAGTCCAGTCAGAAACACAGGGTCCAGCAGTAGGACCACAGCAGGATCCGGCTTATGGAGGCCGTGGAGGAGGATTCAGAGGACGAGGCCGTGGAGGAGGCTTTGTGCGAGGAGAAGGCTCCGGCAGAGGAGAGGGTTTTGGCCGTGGCCGTGGACCAGTTACTTGTTACAACTGCGGAGTTGTAGGACACTATTCTAGGGACTGTCAGAACCCCACTACCACTTGTAACTACTGCAAATCTTATGATCATACTATAGAGGAGTGCCCTACCTTGATAGCTAAGATCAGAGAACCTAAGCCAGCAGTACACCAGAACATCCAGTTTATTGCTGCTGAGCAGGAAGAGCCAGAATCAAGAGTCAATATTGTGACTCATAGCGGTGTTTCTACCAGTGGGACATCGCAGGAAACGGAAAATACCACAGGTCAGGAGTGGGTGCGCAGAGCTCCTAATAAGGCAACACCACTCGACCTGCAGAAGAACAAACAGACATTTCAGGAAGCTAAGGCTTTCTTTGATGACCCTACGCAATCAGGATCATAAGTATCGCCGTCTAGGGGCGTACCGCAGCAATCACCTTGTGGCGATAGCCTTGTACAGACATCGCAGGCTACCACATCAGGAAGATGCGATGAGGACGAGATGACAGGAAGTGTACATTCCTTCCTGCGGAGTTGTCTAAAACTTGTAAGAAATGAGCAAGCTATCACAGAACTTCAGCATATCATAGATCAGTGTCAGCCATCTTCTTCCGTGAGCAGTACACAGCGTGCTATTCATAATATCATGGGACATACAAGAATAGGAAGAGAGATGCGACTCACAGCGCAAGTTGGAGAATTTGAAATGGATGAGGTGATCCTAGATCTAGGATCAGACGTGAATGTTCTGACTAAGCAGACATGGGAACAGATGGGTAGCCCTAAGTTAGTCAGATAGCCTATCCATCTGAGACTAGCTAATCAGCAGCGTGTGTCACCTCTGGGTCGGTTACCATAGGTGCCAGTTGACATTGACGGAGTTTGCAGCTTCGTGAAATTTGAAGTTATAGAAATCATTGGCGATAGTAGACCCTATCCAGCATTGCTAGGCATTGATTGGGTGATCGGTAACATGGTTGTTATCGACCTAAAGAGAATACAAATGACCTTTGAGGACGCGCAGATCCGGGTCACCGCATCGTTGGACCCCTTTCAGGGTCCTATATATATCGAACCTATCCGGGCAGAGGAGGATGCACATAACATGGAGAGCCTCTATCAGATGACCGCAAACCAGAGCGACTACATCAATCCAACCGCGGAAGGGAATATCAGTTGGCAATGCGACAACTCATGCGCATCAAATTCAGATGTTGGTTTAGAAAACTGGCAGAACAGACTTCACGAAGTCTCAGCGCGCAGGTGTGCATACTTGACTAAGTCACTGCGATGGATTGGCGCAGAGATCAATGAGATTCCATCCTTTCATGGTCTAACAGATATCCAGGACTTTCTTGAGCAGTTTGAACAACAGATCCCTCACGAGTAGCGGATCGCAGCTATGGACCTTGCAGTACGAGCCACACCTGCAAGATGGTGGTATGCACATAAAGAGAACATCACATCATGGGATGATACTAAGAGATTCATGGAAATCAGATTTTTTGTCGACAGAGAGTATGTCCAACAAAAATACACAGGACAGAGTGACCCCAGATCACACATTCAAGCATGCGAACAGAATTGGTCAAACATTCCTGAGGATGAATGGGTTCACCGATTCGTTCATACGTTGGATACAGTTCCAAGGAACTGGTATACAGAGACTGAACTGCGCAAGGGAACAACAACATGGCCGCTTATGATAGACAGCTTCCTACTCACCTTCGCTTTTGAATCTGAGTATCCAAACGTTGATCAGGCCCTACAAGTAATAAAGAGTAAGATATTTGAAGATTGTACCATATCAGTATCAGCTCAACCTGAGTGGGCTATCAAGCTAAAAGAGGCGTTAGAGTGTTATAATTTTGCATCTGAACCAGAAGAGGATGAGGATCCTCGCGACACCAACATTCTGGAGTCAGAAGGCACTCACGATGTTAAGGGACCACAGTTAGAAATTCCAGCAATCACAAAGCCCATTAAGATTAAAAAGATCAATATTGGCACAGACACAGAACCTAAGTTTGCTTCTATTGGAGACTATTGGAACGATGAAACAGTCGGACAGATTGCAGATTTGCTACATGACTATCAGGTTCTATTTCCCACCAAGTTCACAGAGATGAAGGGAATAGTTGGCAACCTGGGAGTCATGAGGATACCGTTGAAGGAGGATGCTAGACCAGCCAAGCAGCGCCCATATAGACTAAATCCGCGGTATAAAGAAAAAGTAAAGGATGAGATCGATAAGATGCTAGCAGCATGCATCATTGAGCCTGTAGAATAAATCGAATGGTTAGCCCCATGGTCGTACAAGAGAAGAAAACCAAAGGAGACATCAGGTTCTGTGTCGATCTGCGCAAGCTCAACGATGCATCGCTTCATGATCCATTCCCGACACCGTTCACTGATGAGGTATTAGACAACGTGGGAGGACAGGAGGTCTACTCCTTCACCGATGGCTTTTCAGGCTACCACCAGATCAGAATACACCCAGAAGATCGATCTAAGACCACCTTCACAACATAATGGGGCTCGTTCCAGTATACGGTAATGCCCTTTGGTCTTAAGAATGCACTAGCTATATTTTCTAGAGTAGTAGCTGTTGTATTTAAAGAATACATCCATAAATTCCTAGAAGTATATTTTGATGATTGGACTGTATTTGGACTAATTGACAAGCACATAGGAGATTTAAGACTGATGTTAGAGAAATGTAGGCAGTACCAGATTTCTCTAAACTTGAAGAAATGTATATTTTGTGCACCATTTGGTATTTTGTTGGTTCACATTGTTTGCAGACAAGGCTTGATGGTAGATCCCGCAAAGATTGGCATCATTGTAAATCTTCCAGCACCCAACTCAGTCAAGCAACTGAGGACAGTACTTGGTCATACCGGGTATTACAGAAAGTTTATCAAGGGCTACGCAAAGATTACAGCACCGATGGAGAAATTGCTAAAGAAAGATGTAAAATTCCTATGGAATAAGGAATGTCAGGAGAGTCTAGACACACTTAAAGAAAAGATTGTTATAGCACCCATCCTAGTATTTCCAG
This sequence comes from Pseudotsuga menziesii, assembly GCA_001517045.1. Classification (NCBI taxonomy): domain Eukaryota; kingdom Viridiplantae; phylum Streptophyta; class Pinopsida; order Pinales; family Pinaceae; genus Pseudotsuga; species Pseudotsuga menziesii. Next base: position 105,727 of record LPNX010534386.1, on the reverse strand, counting down.
ATTGGACTAAGCCATTTCATGTACATGTGGATGCATCTGGCATCGCACTAGGGGTTGTCTTAACACAACCAGGAGAAGGGGATATTGATCACCCTATTGCATACTCCAGTAGAAAGCTATCAACAGCAGAAAAGAACTACACCACAACAGAGAGAGAAGGCTTAGCTATGGTGTATGCGCTGCAGAAGTTTAGGCACTACCTATTGGGTGCCTCGTTCAAGATGTTTACTGACCATTCCGCATTGAAGTATCTAGTCAATAAGCTAGTGTTAGGGGGGAGAATCTGCAGATGGTTACTCCTCTTCCAGGAGTATGATTTTGAAATCATTGTTAAACCAAGAAGATTGAACGCTGGACCTGATCATCTGTCGCGGATAGACTCAGGAGAAGAGCCAAGTAACCTAGAGGACAATTTGCCAAACACGTCGTTGTTTTCTATCCAGATCACGGATGACTACTATGCTGATATCATTCACTTTCTCACTACAGGATTAGCACCTGATGAGTTCACTAAGCAGCAAAAGAAGCAGTTGGTTGTTAAAGCAGCAGACTTCACCCTGATCGCAGGACACCTATACAAGTTAGGACCGGATGAAGTTTTGCGCAGATGTGTGATGCCGCATGAAAAAGATGCTATTATCAGAGAGGCACATTCAAGGACCGTAGGAGGTCATTTCGCAGGAAAGCCGACTGCGCAGAAAATCCTAGATGCAGGATTATGGCGGCCTACTTTGCATAAGGACACCAAGGACTTCTGCAGATGCTGCGATATCTGCCAGAGGGTAGGAAAACCCTCGCGACGCGATGAAATGCCGCTGCGACCGCAAGTTACGCTGAGCGCATTTGACAAGTGGGCTATAGACTTTGTGGGTCCTATTAACCCACCAGGAAAACGCACTAGCTCGAGATATATTATCACTGGAATAGAATACCTCACCAGATGGGCAGAGGCCAAAGCAGTAAGAAATTGTGATGCTGCTACAGCCGCACAGTTCCTTTTTGAGAACATCATCAGTAGATTTGGCTGCCCCGTTATTTTGATGAGCGATCAAGGCACACATTTCTTAAACCGCACCATTGAGGCCTTGACAGAAGAATTCCAGATTCAGCACCATAAGAGCACTCCCTACCACCCGCAGGCTAACGGTACGGTGGAGGCCTTTAATAAAATTTTAGAAAACGCTCTTACTAAGATCTGCAACAGTCAAAGGAATGATTGGGACCTTAGAGTTAATGATGTATTATGGGCATATAGGACCACATGCAAGAAACTTATAGGACACACACTTTTCAGCTTGGTGTATGGACAGGAGGCTGTTATGCCTATGGACTATATTCTTCCCAGTTTAATAATCGCTCAGATCACTGGGATGACTGATACAGACATAGTGGAGGAAAGGCTAGCACAGCTGCTTGCCCTAGAGGAAGACAGATTCGTCGCCGGATTCCAGCAGAAAGTGCAGAAGGCACGAGAAAAATCTTGGCATGACAGACATATTAAGAGTAAGACTTTCTAGACTGGAGACCTAATACTCCTCTATGACAGTAAATTCATTAAGTTTCAAGGGAAGTTCAAGACGCATTGGCTGGGGCCATATCAGATATAGCAAGTTACAGAGGGAGGTGCCGTTCAGCTCAGCCAGCTGAACGGGGAGCTTCTTCTCACATGGATCAATGGTAGTAGGCTTAAGCTCTATAGTGATAGCCACCCCACCTCTCAGCCCTAGCTTAGCCAGTTTATGGTGGTGCAGATGTCCAGTGTAGTTGAAAGGAGGCATCGCACCGAGAACTAGTCTACACCGGCAAGTATTATAAGTATCAGGAATCGCATAAGGTCAGTTTATTTTGCGCAAGTCAATAAATGGCTTGCGGGGAAAAAAAAAACCGTTTGTTTGTTTGCGCAGGTGATGCGGTGTTTCAGCGCAGCAATGCGATGTTTCCCCGTGCCACATATCCAGTTTTTGCAACCGACAGAGGGCAAGTCAAGTCACCTTCTGATAGGTAGTTAATGAAGAAATGACCGGTATACCTTACCGTAGATTTGGCAGCAGCATAATTAAGTTTCCATATTTGGCAAATCTTCAACGAGATCAGCGCCTGTACACACACGTTTTGGGGGAAACGTGACCGAATTTCAGCATTTATGAAGGATCGGATGACGGGTGAGGTCTTGTCCGTGTAATTATTACGACCGACGAGTTCAGTCCAGATGATTGTTGCGTCCGGGATTGTTGCCTTCGGCATAAAAGCAGAAATTGTTCATTCGAGGGGGTTACATTTGCAGACACCCAAGAGCTATAGAGTAACCTATTAAGAGTCCCCTGTGCAGAGTTCACCCCATTACAGAGTGCTGTGATTCCCAGAGTTCGAAGCCATTGCACACCCAGGAGATTCCACTAAGTCGGTTCTGTCCGAGGATGAACCTTTAGAGGACATGCCAAGACGCTTCGACCCTGGTGGCTGTAGGTCCGCTATGACGACGCTGCCCAGGGTTGTGAGATTAGGTGCATCACAGGTCAGAAAGCTGCTAAGGATGAAGAGTCAAGCACCGGAAGTAGAAGTTGTCACCAAAGTCTCTGCTAAGGAGAAGCTACAGCAGGAGAAGCCCGCTGGTAGTGGCTCGAGGGCGAGCCACAAGTAAGTGTTAGGGGACTGTTGGATTAGGGTCCCACAGCTACAGAAGAAACTGTTATTTTGGCGAGAAGACAGTTTTGGCGGAGATATAAGAGGTAGAGCTACGACACTATAGCAGGTTTCCAG
>LPNX010534386.1:56249-96468 GCA_001517045.1 Pseudotsuga menziesii | reverse complement strand
TGGATTATTATATTGCTAATAATAATAAAACAAATATCCTGTAGATGCTAAAATGTTTTAATTGCACATATTGAAACAAATCGCAGATTTTGAAAACGGTAAAAGAGCTGGAAAGATCATTAGTTAAGCTATTTATTTTCTTATGATTGAATTCTGTTTACACTTCTTTCTTTTATTAGGTTTTTCATGTGCAGATGCTAAGGAGACTGTTATGATTCTGGAAATTGCCAGGAGACAAATTTTATTCCCTGTCAGTTATTAAAAACGCGTCCTCAATTAACAGGCGTTTTTTCAGGCCACGTTGTGAACAAATGGAGATAGATATGAAAAATACGCGACATGGGTTTTTCTCAGAACGGACCCATTTAGTTGTACTCACGAGGATTTTTCCAAAAAGTGATGGATTCTGGGAGATTTCAGGGGTTTTCTGGACACGATTTTTGCAGTTGCGGCCGGCAAAATTTCGCCTGTGTAAAACCTAATTTGAATTCCGTTTTTTATTATTTAAGCAGACTGGAATTTGCTGAATGAGAGGTGGACGTGGAGGCTGCCAACGCTAAAGAGATTTCTCTTTTGTAAGCTCAGAAAATACTGCTGCCTGAGGTCGATAGTTGATGGAGAGGAGACAACAAGACTGTGGTTTGATTTATCTGCAATTTTAGACAGCTATTTGTCTTCAGCTACGATATGTTAAACTTGTGATATTTTTAATATATGTTTTTAGTTTGTATACTGGGCATATAGTTTTGATATTTATCAGTCTTGTCATTTCTTTTCTATTTTATCTATGTTTGTTATAATTCTCTAAAGAATTTTGCAAATATATATGTCTTGTACGATTATCGATTTTTAATATTTTTGATCTTGCTGATATGTCATGTTGTTTAATTAATGAATGATATCATTATTTATATAATATGTACTGATTACTGTATGGTTTTGTTAATGTTTAAATTTCTTTAAATATTATCAAGTATATTCATGCAGTATTCCTATCAGCATAGTTCGATTCCAGGTTTAATATTCTTTTCACTTTTGATAAGGATAAGATCGAAAATAGATTAATATGCTGTTTCTTTTAAATTATTTTATGGAAAACAGCCATTGAATTACATTAAGGTTCTTTCGTGATTTTTTTGTAATTAATGTATATTTGCTAATAATACAATTTTGTAATTATTTTAACATGTTAATATTTGATTAATTTTGTGATTATTATATTATAAGTTAAGATTAATTGCATAGATTTAGTTCATAGACTATTATTAATTATATTAATAATTCATTAGTAATTATATTAACTAGTTTAATTTTGTACATTTGTTAACAAGTTTGTTATGTATATTTGTAGGTATTTAATAAATTTAACAATAGTTTCGTTTCAGTTTTAGACTTTCAGGCTAACAGAGCCTTTAAACCTGTCGAAAGCAACCATCCCAAACAGCTTGGAACCTGCTTTAAGGATCTCAGTCTGGGTTGTCTTTCCCGTTACGTGCATATTCACATATGCGCGTCAACACAGCTGTAGAGCAGAGCCAGAACCCATGACGTAGAAGGCAGAGAAGTCAAGGAAGGTGACGGTACGTGAGCGGCTGAGAAGAGAGAGCTCACCCACTGCATTGAAGGCAGCGGTGGAAGACAAGAGGGTTCAGCTACCCTCATAAAGGAAAAGGAGCAACGAGGCTGAGGCATTGAAGTTGAAGGACAGATGGGAAGCAGCGCCGGTACCCATGGTCAGCGCTGGGAAGCATGGAAGACTGCAGGAAGCTGTGGTGAAGGAAAGCGGTGCATAGTACCCATGATCAGCGCCGGGAAGCATAGAAGACCGCAGAGAGCTGTGGTGTGACGGATAGCGGCTACTTCAAAGTACAGATACGCCGACTGTCACTAGTTAGGGTTTGGGTTACTGTTGGGACAGGCCCACAGTGTTGTAATGGCGAGACCTTCGGGCCACCTATAAAGGGATATATTTTGTACTGTAAAAGGGTTGGTTGGTTAGAGAATCGACTGGTTGATTCGTCTGCTATAGTTGTTTTGTAGATTATTAGACAGTTGTAGAAGCCACGCTCTAGTTCTGTTATTAGCTGTAGTATCTTACTGTAACCAGTAGCTGGCTCATAGAGCATTCATGTAATGATCCACAGGGATCGACAGAGAGGGAGTATATTGTAAGAGGTGCAATATAGAGGTAGAAAAGAGATCTAAGAGAGAAGATCTTAAGCTGCATATGCGGTGCAGCAGAACTGTGTTTACCTTTCCGTGAGCTATAATAGAAACACAGTTCTGTGGATGTAACTTCCATCCTGGAGGTGAACCACGTTAAAATCATGCGTTATGTGATTGCTTTATGTGTTGTGTTTATTTGATGCATCTGTCAGTTATTTTATGAGCCTTGTTACAGTTTAATGTATGTATGCATTATTCAGTTCGCAATAATATAAAAGGATAGACATAAGTTGAAACCATTGATATGTTGTATGCGGGTTCAGTTATACTTTGCTTGAAACAATCACTAGTCGCGGTGTTGAACAGCCTGTTATGTTGAGTCTTGCAAGTCGACACGAACAACACTAAGTGCGTTGAGTCGCGGGGTTGGGATATCGCAGGGAGGCAATACCGCACCGGCAGAGGAGCTGCGATGCACGATACCGGAGGTTAAGGACTTAGTGTTGGGAGGAAGTTACGTGTCGACTGGTGCGCAGCAATGCGATAAGGCTGGGGTCACTGCGAGTCGGTGGAAGTTGCGCGACGTAGGCAGGGACTGCGTGCCAGATAGAGAGAGATCTTGCGGTGAGAAGGGCTGCGAGACACTGAGATCGGACGACGCGAGCATAGGATCGTGCGACGCGCAGAGAAAGAGGCCCTGCGACTAGCAGAGTTGTTAGTCACAAGTAGGATGCCACAGAACCTGGTCCAAGACGCTTGAGTCCTTGGCCAACCCTTCAGAATCACTTCGGGTGAGACTTCAGGCCGCTTCGCGGTCTGTCGCCGAAAGGGCCAGTGAGCTAGGGGTGTTGTTGGTTAAACACAGTAAACCTGGGTCTGCCCATGATAGCCAACAATTGGGTCCACTATGTCCACCTATCTTGTTTGTGTATCATCGATCGTGGAAGAGTGCTAGTTTTTTAGGTAACAAGACCTAAAGAATTTGGCTTACACTGGGTATTTCAAAACTTTGAAATGAAGGAAAATACCTTTTGGGTTTCTTCAAGATATATATTTTAAGAAAAAAAAAATAAGTTATAGTAAATGGATTCAAAAGCTCTCCATAAGAGTATCCTTTACCAACTTGCATGTTCCATCTCTAAAACTGTTACATGTAAGTAACAAGCTACTTTATGAATGACCACTTTGAAGGGAAAGAACAATACTTTAATTTAAGGAAAAAGTAAGAAAATATAATGTAATACCTAAACATAATAAATTGTAACAAACTAGTTTAAAAGATTTTTATAAAAAAATCATTTACCACTTTGTATGTTCAATTTCCAAATTTAATATATGTAAATAGCAAACTCCTTTGCAAATGGTTACTTTAAAGAATAAACAAATAACAACAACACAAATAGATAATGAGAAATAATACTTATATATCTTTTCAATTACCTTTCTCAAAATGCATCCCTATAACTTCTTTATACAAATAAAGAATGGAACTCTTTCACGTGAACCCTCTTCATTCATCAATGAAAGCCAATATAGCCAATATATTTGATGGAGCAATATATGCATTATAATATGAGGGATTTTTTTTAATTTAAAAATGAATTATATATAATTTATAGATAAAAATAGTAAACCACGCCATCATATAAAAAACCAGGCTTAATAAGATATAAAATAACTATTATGGATGAAAAGTTTGACCAAGCTTATTGACCATATCACAATGTAATCTAAGTGCATCATATAAATTATGAATAGATGGATGGGTTTGTGGATATGACCGACACTAAAGTCATAACAACCACCAATTAAATAATTTTTTTAATCTATAATTTTATTTATTCTTAAAATATTTTTATTTTAAGATATCATAATAATGGTATTTAAATATTTTATAGTTTTAATATTTTAAGTATATTTTTATTTAAAAATAATTATAAGTTGATGTATGAATAATTGGTAGCTGATGTATGGGTAACTTTTAGTTAACAAAACTAGCACATCTACATAGTTTGTGCTTGGATCATATCAATAAGAATCAAATGATTATAGTTATGAAATTAAAGACAATTTAGATTTTTTTTTTAATTTCTCATATTCTTTTAGTTAAACAGGGTTCAACTATGACTTATCCATGCCTAGTTATAACATTCTTCCTCTTATCAATTTATCAACTATCAATTAATTTTTCATATTCTTTTTGTTTTTATCTCATATTCTTCTAGTTATGTGCTATAAACTATTGGTTATCCATTCATGAGCTATGAGTTATCCATGCATTGCTACTAGTTATCCATTCATTAACTATGAGTTATCAATACATTGCTACCATTTATCCATTCATTAACTATGAGTTATCCATGCATTGCCACTAGATTCATTATCTAGCTATTAATTATTTTTTATACTTTTTATTTTATAATTGTTTATTTTCAATTTTAAACTACTACCATAGTCAATAAAAAAACTTTATAAAATGATTAAAAACTTTATAAAGTAATATCAAGTAATGATTACCTGGTTCCATGGAACTGGAACTGCGATGAGAATTTTGATGCATGGCTGTACCCAAGGATGCCACGATCAGTCTTGATCTGTTGTTCAACATTGTGGTCATAAAGACTTCTGGTTAATATTTTAAGGTAAGGGCGTTTCCTTGCTTGTGGAAGGAAAGCCCGGAGGGCAGAGGAATAAAGATTGGCGTGTATATTAAACGACCAACTCTTTTAATATTTTAAAAGAAAGCCCGAACGTCTGAAAACTGAAACAGGAATTCATAGAATTAGCCGCATATTGATCTTGGTCGAGGAGGCATGGCGACGCATGTGCAGGACCACGTGGATATTGATATAGAAGGGTCGATGAGCAGGAGGCGAGGGTTGAATATCATCAACCCAACCACTCGGGAGGGAGAGGAACCATCCTCTCGTCCCATTGCCATCCCATACATCATTGCCATCCCATACATGGGGTTGCAGCCTTCCAAGAAACGGAGGTCATGGATGGTTCCTCTGCGGCTTTCCGGGAAATGGAGGTTATGGATGGTTCCTCTCTTTGTGGCAGCCAACACCATTATACTCCTGGTGACAATGGTGGTCAATGACTGCCCAAAGAATTCAGATACACCTAACAAGTGCATCCCCAGATTTCTAGGCAGGCTTTCCTTCGAGTCTCTCAAGGAGAATCCATTGTTTGGGCCCTCAGGCTCCACGTAAGTACTCAAGTCTCTGTTGCATTCTATCTCTAGTTCTGCATTTTCAATTTCTTGAATCAATGGGTGTGTAATACTATATTATTGCATTCTATTTCTAGTTGTACATTTTCCATTTCTTGAATCAAGGGGTGTGTAATATTATATTATAAAATCATTTACTAGTAGCAGGTTTTAATGCGTGGTTGAGTAGAAGGTAGTTGGATTTTAAGCTACTTGACATTTGCTACATATCACAGTTGTATTAAAGCTTGTTGTTGCATTAAATTTTGCTGCTTGAGATTTAAAGGCCTGCTGCTTGAGATTTAACGGCCTGCCACACAGTCAGAGTTATATTAAAGCTTGCTGTTGCATTAAAGTTTGCTGAGCAAGCTGGCCATTGATAGTCCTAAAATACTACAGTTTGTTACACAATCACAGTTCAACTGTCCAACAAACTAGGATCTTAAGCTGCTTGAGATTTAACAGCCTGCTACATAGTCACAGTTGCTACATAGTCACAGTTGCATTAAAGCTTGCTGTTGCATTAAAGTTTACTAGTTGAGATTTAACAGCTGGTTACACAGTCACAATTGCATTAAAGGTTGTTGTTGCATTAAAGCTTGCTGAGTAAGCTGGTTAATAGTTATTGATCCCCCTAAAATAATACAGCTTATTACACAGTCTCCGTTGCATTAAAGCTTGCCCAACAAACTAGTTATTGATCTCTCTAAAAATAATCCTGTTGATTCATGGGAGGTTTAACCTAGGAATTATTTGGCCTGCCCTCAGTGTAGGAAATCTGGGTGTGAGCTCCCCAGTGTTGGGATGTGTTCACTAACTAGAACAAACCCATATAAACTTGAGGTTGCGAAGCTCGAGGTTTCATATCTTCGATTGTATTCAAACCGATATAACAATTACATGATACTTCAATAGGTTTTGGGGGTAGACAATGTCCTTGATTGGATTCAGCGTCTTGTTGAAAAATATGAATCCCTAAAGATGCAAATTTTCCCTCTTATGTTGTATAATACTACCCAAATTATACTATGATGAAAGAGTCTAGTATTACATAGCTTTGCCATTCTGTAAGCAAGCTTGGTGCAAGTCCCCCAGTTGATGTCAGGCATTCTCTTTCTTATTCCAGTTTTAACATAACACAATTTCTTGCGTTCTTTCTGCGCCCACTTGCTTTTAATTGTTGTCTTTGTTTTGCTTTTAATTTCTTCCTTTGTGTTACCTTCCTACATACACGCTCACTAATTCACAGTGGCATATTACTTGTTGAGCAATTTGTTCCAGGATAATATGACTACTGCTATGTCTTTCTCAACGTGCTATGGTCATTAGTTCAGTTCCCTTTTAAGTCGACTTCTGTCAAGAGGATTATAGGGCCCTTTGAGCATCTGGATTTAAACAATATAGCTTGGGACTGATGAAATGCTGAAGTTTTGATTGCAGGAAAGTTTATGGTATGTGGGTGCTCTTTCATGAGGTTCATGTATGTTTTCTAAAATGCCCTTAAAATTGAGCTCCATTTTGTCCCACAACAATCAAGCATGTTTTAAGGTATGCATAATGTATTGCACAATCAGTTCATAACATAAACTAAAATAGGGGATCTCAGTGCAGTGTTTGAGATGGATCGAGTGAATACAAGAGAGCGATTATAAATATTCAAATGTCTGGTGAATCTTCAAGTTGGATCAGCTGTTATTGAATGGCCAATTTTATTGGTTATTGGTTCCCATGCCGCCACTTAACCTCAAGTCATCATCTCTATTTAATGTGTTCTTCGGCTTTTAAATCTTAACAGCCTCTTTCAGCCTTCTCTTCAGATAATGTTCGTCCTTAATTAATTTGGCGTTTTCAATGTAAATATGGTGGGAAGAATTATGTGCGTATTCCTGGAGGGCAGATTTATCAACGCCGTCTTTCATAATGTTTGACGCAGGTTCCTTTAGCCAAATTTCAACTGATCTTCATGTTTCACCAATATAAATTTACCACTTGATCTTCATATATCACCAATATAAACTTTACTACATGAACAAGGTATTGTGTACACACATCTTTCTAGTGTCTTGGATACACAGTTTTCTAAGTCCACCATTCTCCTAATGGTGTTAGGGTGAAAGAAGCTTGAATGTTGAATGTTCAGCTTTCCCAAGATTTTGGCAATTCTGCTATTAGTGCCTTTTATGTATGGAAGAGATCTTAGGGATGTATATTGATTGATTGGTGTGCCTTTTATTCCTAGATTGGTGGATTGCTATGTCAATTTGGTTTTTGTGGAATCCATTTTTCACAAATACTTTTCGGAAGTGGTCTAGTTTTTGGTTAAGTGCTTAAGATTTGATATTTTTGTGGCCCTTGTGAGGAGTGTTTTAATGACTCCAACTTTCTCCCAACTTCTTTCTTTGTCAGAAGAACGTTTAGAAATGGAAGTTGGTTGTCTTTTTCCATTTAAATTGTAAACTTGATTAGAAATGGAAGTTGGTTGTCTTTTTCCATTTAAATTGTAAACTTGATTAGAAATGGAAGTTGGTTGTCTTTTTCCATTTAAATTGTAAACTTGATGTACACAGAGAGGTTATTGAGATGTGTCAAGAAATCATTTAGTTTTTCCTTTCCATGCCCCAGTTTCTCAAAAATGTCATCAACTTATCTCTTTCACTATTTAGGAGTTAAGGGAAACTAGTTGAGGGCTTGTATTTCAAAGTGCTCCATGTTGATGTTTGCAACCATGGGGGATAATGGAGAGCCCATTGCAATGGCATGTGTCTCCATGAGAGTGTCCTTTACCAACTTGATGTGTCATCTCTAAATTTGGTACATGTAAGTAACAAGCTAATTTATGGATCACCACTTTGAAGGGGAAGAAGAGTACTTGATTTATTTTAAGGGAAAAGTAAAAAAATATAATGCAACACTTAATCTTGATAAGTTGTAGAAAGTGGGTTTAAAAGCTCTCCTTAGGAGTGTATGTTAAATTTCCAAATTTGGTATATATAAGGAGTAAGCTCCTTTGTGAATAGGCACTTGAAAAGATAAACAAGTAGCAAGAAGGCAAATGTACTTAGACAATGAAAAAATATGAAAATAGTTATTTATTTTTTCCAATAACTTTACTATTTTTCCTCTTCTCAAAATGCATCCCCATAACTTCTTTATATAAGTAAGAATGGAGCTCCAACTTAAACTAGCCCCTCTTCATTCTTGAGTGAAAGCAAATATATTTGATGGAGGAATAATGAAGAAAAACTATGCGCATTCATAAGGTTGGACTATCCTTTTTTTTTAATTTAAAAATGAATTATGTTTATAAATAATATAGATAAAAAATAATACACCAGAAACTTTGGGAGAACCATAGATTCTCAATAGTATGGCACTATTCAAAGTGATCTTTTTCTCAATCGACTCATCCAGGTGTGAATACTTGATTTCTGGTTTTCGTTGTCTAAATATACGATGTATCATTACATATTCATCTTTGCTCCTAACCTTCCAAGTCAAAGGGTTTATCGTACATATTTTTCATTGACTGTGTTAAGGTACTAGTCTGCTAACAGTGGGAAGGTCTTGTAGGGATAAAGCCTATAGGTCACAGAGCCTCCCATGGCTCGAAGGAGCAAGGCCTAGAGAGGAAGGGGTTTGCATTGAGGTGACATTGGGTGTACCTCTTTGTGGAGTTGTCAGTCATACCACTGGGTCCATTGGGTCCACTTATCGTCAATTGTAGAAGAGTGCTATTTTTGGAGGTAACATGCCCTAAAGAATCTGCTTTACCTTGGGTACTATCCTCGAAATGAGGGGAAGTACTTGGTGGGTTTCCCCAAGACATGTATTATGAGGAAAAAGAGAGTAAGTTGTGGCAAGTGGGTTCAAAATATCTCTCTGGGAGTGTCCTTTACCAACATGTATGTGTCATCTCTAAATTTGGTACATATATCTAGCAAGCTAATTTATGGGTCGCCACTTTGAAGTGGAAGAGAAATACTTGATTTATAAATAAGGGAAAAGTCAAAAAAATATAATGCAACACTTAAACACGGTAAGTTGTAGAAAGTGGGTTTAAAAGCTTTCCATAGGAAGATCCTTTACCACCTTGTATGTTCAATTTCCAAATTTGGTGAATGTAGAGGTAGTAAGCTTCTTTATGAATAGTCATTTTAAAAAATAAACAAATAGTAAGAAAGAAAATGTACTTAAAAAAATGAAAAAATATGAATAATAATTATAAATATTTTTCCAATAACCTTATTACTTTTCCTCTTTTCAAAATGGATCCCCATAACTTATTTATATAAGTAAAGAATGGATCTCCAACTTAAACTAGCCCCTTTCCTCTTTTCAAAATGGATCCCCATAACTTCTTTATATAATTAAAGATTGGATCTCCTACTTAAACTAACCCATCTTAGTTCTTGAGTGAAAGCCCATATATTTGATGAAGGAATAAGGAAGAAACACTATGTGCATTCATAAAGTTAGACTATTTTTTTTTAATTTAAAAATTAATTATGTCTATAAATAATATAAATAAAAAATAATAGATCACTACAAAAAATAATTAAACTAATAAATTGACCAAGCTTAGTAAGATATCAAATGAACATATATATGTAATAAATTATATTATATAAACTATAAATAAGAGTCAATGTCCACTTCTAAAAACATTGTTATTTTTAAATTTAAAAGTCGTTTTTAAAATTTAGAAACATGCTCCATACAATGAACAAATATGAAAACAAGTGTATAAAGAATAATACATTATCCTTACACTAGTTTATGCTCAATACTATAAAAACCCTTTTCTCCTAAAAATAAAGTTCCTAATTTACTTATTTGGTTTTGGTCTCCCTTAGGGAGGGACATAATAATATTATATAAATGTAAATTGTAGAATATAATAAATTTTTTAAAAAATAAAATAATCAAAATGTATATCTATGTGAATTGTAATATTATATAAATGTAAATTGTGAAATATAATAAATTATAAAAATAATAATAATCAAAATGTATACCTATGTGAATTGTTTTTCGAGTTTGTAAATAATGTTTAATATCACATCATATATATGTAAAGTAAGGTTTATGTATTTTATTTATTCGAATTTGCATTAACTTATTGTTTGTTTTACTTTTGCATGATTTTTTCAAAGGATGAAATACCGGGGACTCACATATTATTTATGCTTATCTCTATGTTTGATTTAAAAGCATCGCCACCATAATTATTATGGACTCACATAGTTTACTATGGACTCACATAGTAAACTTTCTACCCGACCATTTGCACTGATCGGACGACCTGGCTCGCGAGAGCCATCACATCACGTGTTGCTGGTCGTCCGATCGATGCAAATGGTCGGGTAGAAAGCTTACTCCATTATTCCACCTTACAGTAAAAAAAGATATCAATAAGACTCCATAGGCTGTTAATTTAAATTGCCAGTAAAAGGAGAACCAGTATATCATTTGCCAAAGAGACAAGATCCATCAAATCTCTAAATTGTGGGTTAATTTTTACCAGATCACTGAAAATGGTATCATGAGATCACAGGTGGAAATTAATAGAAGTTCCGGCCAACGATCGATGATACAATGCAAATCTATGTCATAGTTTACCAAGATTAAAGATCATCCAAGAATTTGTTTTTACTTGTTATGGAATTGAAAGATCCAATAATTAGTTGCCACGTGTCATGATATCGGAAAGTGGTTTTACCATGAGCAGTTGGATCGATCACAAAAAGTTTTACTATAGTTCAGATTAGATTTTAATTGGATTAGATCCTTCAACACCAGTTTTAATGCCCTCGACGCCATGTTGCAAGGATGTGATCCAACTTCACTCTTCATTTAATTTGTTACACATAAATTGAATGTAATCTGTACAAGCATGACCTCGTCTGGCCGCCACATCCTAGACACCAAACTTCAAGTAATACATCATCATTTGATACCCAATCAAAGTTCAAATAATATATTTTTTTAATTTTCATTTAATAAATTAAATTGTTAAACTTTATAAAACTTTATGTTTTGAAAAAAATTGAATAGGAGACATAATAAATGATAAGTTTGACTAAGCTTAATGAAATACAAAATGACAATACCATAATATAATCAAACTGCGTCACATAAATTATGAATAGATTGATGGGATTTGTGGATCCCAGCATAGATCCAAATCTTAGGCTCTATCAAGCGTCGAGAGGGATCATCCTAAACCATGTACAATAAAACCATGGGCTGTTTAGGAGGCCTTGCACATGGTTTTAAAACCATTTGCAAGGCCCTCCTAAACCATGGTTGTTTAGGAGAAGGCCCACGTTTGTTTTGTGGATAATTCATTTTTTTATTTTTTCTTATTTTGTTAGGTAGGAACATTATAACATCTCTCACATATTGTGTTGTATTTATGGCCGACATTTTTTTTTGCGGATAATTAAATTTTAATTCTTTTTATTGTTTTGTTAGGTAGGAACATTACAACATCTTCCCATATGAGGTTTTTTGTGGCCGACATTTATTTTGGCAGATAATTAGAATTTTATTTTTTATTATTTTGTTGTGCCGAGAAGCGCTCTACAACCCAGTATGAGGGAGATCTTGTAACGTTTGTTGATCTTGTAACCTTTGGTTTTTTTTTTTACCATAACATTTGGAAGATTTTGTATTAAAAACAGTGGCAAGCCACTGGGTTCATTACATCAAACGAGACAGCTTCTGTCACTCAGTAATTCAATAATCGTGCAAACTTGAATCAAACTTAATTGCTACTTGAAGGTAGCTATTTCAGCGAGCCTGTTCGGCTTCGTGTCATTACATCTGTTCGATGTTGGTTAGGTTTTTTTTTTTTTTTGATACGGTCTGCCATTCGCTGCTTTGGCCTTGATCATGGTTTTTCGTCTGACCTTGTGTTTCTTCGGCCTCGGCAAGATCAGCCCAGCTTGAGACTCGCTGGGTTGGCTTTGGCGACGTGGGCGGAGGTATTTCTACTGGGTCTGTCCCCTGAGCAAGTTCTTTGGGGTCGGATTCGGGTTCCTCTTCTGGGACTGCTGCCGGGGTCTTCCCTTCAGCTTGCTTCTCCGGAGGAGCTTCTTTCCACCAAGTGGGCCTTTGGCTTCGAGGCAATCTTCTTTTTCCGGATGATTTCTCGCAGTTACGGGCTATATGCCCTGTTTCAAAGCAGACCCTGCATCTGAAGGAGAGATTCTCGTAGTCGACCTTCTGGATCCAAGAGTAGCCCTTGCCGAGGAGATTGATTTCTGCTGGGAATCCATTTTTGAAGTCCATTTCTACACAGATCCTTACAAACGTGGTTCGGTCTATACTCTCATCTGGACTATTGCAAAGAAATTTCCCGAGACCGTTTCCAATAGACTTAAGAGATTTATCCTCCCAGAAATGCAGGGGGAGAGAAGGGAGTCTCACCCAGACCGGAGCGGAGGAAATGGAGGCCGTGGTTGGGTCAAAGTCAGGGGTCCATGGCTTCATGGATAGCCTTGCTCTGCCCCAGAACCACTGCCCGGAGCAAGAAACCTTGAATCTATCTTCAACGGAATCGAAAATAGCCACGAAGAAACCCTTGGCACAAGGGCAAGCAACAACCTCACCATCAATCAGAGGGGACCAAGCAGAAGAGATCCGGGATCGGAGGTCTGCCAGGCTAGGCCAGAAGCCATTGAATCTGCAAACCAAGGAAGTCTTGCTTAACTCAGAAGCAAACTCCAGGGCTTCATTCGGCATCTGGATGGAGATCGTTGGGGCTTCCGGAATCGCCGAGGGCTGAACAAAGGACTACCCCCGGCGAGAGGCCACATCTTTGAAGGAAGGGCAGTCCCTCCATTGAGAGGCCGCGTCCTTGAGAGAGAGGAAGCCACGAAATGAAGCCGGATCTGGAGGAGGAGAGCCGGCGCTGAACGAGACAGCCACGGATATGGCAGCTGCAACAGCCCGCGCAGGGGAGGCGCCTCCGCAGGCAACCTCGGCCTCCATGGAAGAAACTACGATGAGAATGGCCCGAACAAGCAGGCTGAACGGCGACCTGGAGGCCGCGAGAGAAGCTGGAGGTGCGGCAGGAGGCCGAAGCCCTCAACGAAACCTGAACCCTAGCTCTGCAGAAGCGTCGCCGTCTGCCAGGAGGTTCTCCTCAATTACCCTATCATTATTGATTAGATCAGCCAAAAATCTCATTGATCTTGTAACCTTTGTTACTAACAAAATAATAAAAAATAAAAATTTTAAATATCCACCAAAAAAAATGTCAGCCACAAAACAACCTAATATGGGGGAGATGTTGTATTGTTCCTCCCTAACAAAACAATAAAAAAATTAAAGATTTAATTATGGCGAAAAAAAATGTCGGCCACAAAAACAACACAATATGGGGGAGATGTTGTAATGTTCCTACCTAACAAAATAACAAAAAAATAAAAAATTGAATTATCCGCAAAAAAAATGTTTGCATATATCAACATTAAATAAAAAGATGTGTCTCTCAGTTTGAATCAAATCAATGGCTATACATATGACACACTAAAGATAGCTCCTTGAGTGCAATACTTAAAAAGAGGTTTGCACATCTAGAGATTTGATCCCTCTTGACGCTTGATAGAGCCTAAGATTTGGATCTATGCTAGTTAGTAACAAACGTTACAACATAATATGGATAAACGTTACAAGATCTTCCACATAAGGTTACAAGATCTCCCTCATACTACTAGGCTGTAAAAGATGCACAAACTTTACAAGATCTTCCACATAACAAGATCTCCCTCGTACTAATGGGCTTTAGAGCACCTCTACTCAATGAACAACACCAAAATGAAAACAACAACCAATTAAATTAATCTTTGAGATCCGATACTTTTATTTATTCAATTGTAAGAATATTTCTATTTTAAGAGATGAGAAACAAAGCATACACCATAATGGTATGAATTGTGAAAAAAATTGCTGACTCAGATCAACACGTCACGTTGGGAGTAGATAGGTGGGGTCTACCATTATATATAATTAGCGAGGTAAGAAAGTGGTCAATTCTGTTAATCTTTGAATAACCTGCAACGAATTTGTTTCCAAATATCACACGTTAGCGTAACAGAACCTGGTTCGGACTCAAGGGCATAAAGCTAATTGAAATCAGTGTGCCACGTCATGCACTGAAATTTTATATAGAACAACTTCTTTCCAACTGGCACCATCGCAAATGTAAAATCCAAGCTTCCATGATGACTTCAAGTTTTCAAAGCTCACACGGAAGTGAACATGTCGGTCTGATGGTAAAAACTTAAAGTGATCTCTGGTAATGAATCGAAACAAGAATTCATAGAATTAGCGCCACATTGATCTTGGTCGAGGAGGCATGTGGAAGCATGTGCAAACATAAGAGGACCACGTGGATATTGATATAGAAGGGTCGATGAGCAGGAGGCGAGGGGACAAAACCATCAACCCAACAACTCGGGTGGGAGAAACACCCATCCCATACATGATATTGCAGCCTTCCAAGAAACGGAGGTCATGGATGGTTTGGATGGTTCCTCTCTTTGTTTTTTTAAGCCATGGTAATAGCCAAGAGTATATCCAACAGCCCGCAAGCCAGATATACCAGAAACTTGTGACTAAGCAGGGGCCGAGATGTCCCGGTACCACATCCCAGGAAATACCTATAGGTGGGCACCTATCCCAGGGGTCGCCTACCCTTCGAGTCTTGTCACAACGGGCTAAATAGGCATCCCTACCCCTGCCGGTTTTGAACCTATGACCTCCTCGGAGATAACACAAGCTCTTAACCATTGAGCCCACTCAGGTGCCTTTTGATGGTTCCTCTCTTTATTGCAACCAACACCGTTATACTCCTTGTGACAATGGTGGTCAATGACTGCCCAAAGAATTCAGGGACACCTAACAGGTGCATCCCCAGATTTCTAGGTAGGCTTTCCTTCCAGCCTCTTAAGGAGAATCCCTTGTTTGGGCCCTAAGGCTCCACGTAAGTACTGACTAGGACAAACCCATATAAACTCGAGGTTGCGAAGCTCGAGGTCGCATATCTTTGATTGTGCATATCATACCCAGGTTTATAGATGGATCCATATTAGTATGATGTATCCATAGTCAATGAATCCAATGCACCATCTAGATTCAATGCACCGTGGCAAACACATACGCGATGGATTGTTGGGTGAATCCACATTCAAACCGAAATAGCAAAAACATGAAAGAACAATAACATGATACTTCAATAGGATTCTGGGTAGACAACGTCCTTGATTGGATTCACGGTCTTGCAGAAAAATATGAAGCCCTGAAGATGCAAATTCCCAGTACTACCCAAATTACACTATGGTGAAGGGTTTAGTACTACATAGCTTTGCCAGTCCCCAAGTTGTATAATATGTAAGCAGGCTTGGTACATGTCCCTCAGTTGATGTCAGGCATTCTCTTTCTTATTCCAGTATTAACATCACACAAGTTCTTGCTTTCTTTGTGTGCCCCTTTCTTTTAATTGCTGTCTTTGTTTTGCTTTTAATTGCTGCCGTTGTGTTACCTTTTTAAATACAATCTCACTAATTCACAGTGGCATATCCCTCGTTGAGGAATTTGTTCCACAATAATATGACTACTACTATGTCTTTCTCAACGTGCTATGGTCATTATTTCAGTTCCCTTTTATAGAGAGAAAAATATCAACAATTGGGCACACCCTGACAAATATTTTGATTTCCATGGAACACTTGGGCACATATCTTTGTAAGTGCCTCCAAATGAGTTTGGTTGCAACCCTTATTCAAGCTCATAGGTTAAATATGGCAATGTTGAACCTGTTACCATAAGGGCAGTGCATTACCTACTTTCTAGATTTGTCAACAATGAGCATATATATTGCCCAGCACTAGGCAATGTGCTGCTGAATAAGGATTGTTTATTGCTCTGAAATATCATATGTTTGCTATTGAAGAAATGTTTTGTTGGTATGTATGCAGAGCCTATGTTTAGACCGTTCGTCTTGTTTTAAGGTTGTACAGGGCATACAGGAAATTCATTATAGTCCTCAAAACAAATTTTATGTACCTGCCTTAGGGATGTGTTTATTGTATCGAGATAAATGTCTAGAGGAGTTCGCAGTGAACATCACCCTAATTTTAAGGCCTGGTATAGTGAACATTTTCCTTAATTTAGCAATATGTGTACTTTCACGCTAACCTCCTTAATTTACTTTATCAATAAAAAGATATGATATTGTTATTAACAAAAAGTAATTACAATGTGTACCTGATTGGTCTCCAAAGCTGGAAATACCATTGACATATCCATATTTTAAGCCATATAGGAGATTCTGTTTCAAAAACATACCCTCCTAACACTTTACTAATACAGAAACGATGGGTAACTGCTGTCACTGCTTTCAATCCGAAACCAGACATGCTATTGTACGGGATGTTCTGGTTAGGAAGGCCACTGAAAATTTATTATGAGCAAGGATTGAGGAGCATTTCTTGTCTGAGTGTTGGCCAAACTTTTCCTTCTGTTTTACTATTTAAACTCCTCCAACCCCCATGAAGATGTTTCCCAAAGAGTCTTCATTCTCTTTGTTTATGCTGTCCACATCCATTTCTGGTGTTGTCTTCTTGTTGTCCTCCAACCATAGCTACTTCTTCATCAACTCCATTTTAATGTCCTTATGGGTTTCTGTAATCAAGAATTCCAGAACTTTTGATTTTTGACATATAAGTTTCCATTGGCTATTATTAAAACAATATGTATTATGTCAAAACTTTATATAAAAAGGGTGGTCTGTGCATGCAGCCTTCACAAGCACTAGCAAAGTCTAAGCAAAACACAAAAAGTGGGTTGGCAAACTCGTCTCATACAACAACAAATAACCATAAGTCCCAAATAATCGCAAATCTAGACACACACAAAACACAAGGCATTGCACCCGAGCATAAACACGAAACAAGTCAAACAAAAGGAACCAATCCAGGAGCTGGTGGGGTTCATCATGGTCATCAGTGCAGGACCCCAACCGAAAACTAGGGGATCATTATCAACCACAAGACGCTTCCAGCCATCATTGGTTGGGTGGGGAGGTTTAGGAGCCTCAGAAATGGCAAACACCAATGTTAAATACTTCTTGTTATGTGTTGAAGGACAGTTGTGCTTATGTTCACGCTTCTCACAAACTTGGTGGCTTGCAATCACTACGGTGAGAGTGTGCAGATTGGGCATGGGAGAGACCATGTGGTTCCTTGCACAAATTGCAAGGGGGGCCACCCTAGTACTCTAATAGTTGTAAATGCACTATCTCCATCTAAATCATGTGCACTTGCTCTATAATCAGCAAGCACAGGATTGCACAAATTAATGTGCCGTCATACCATGAGAAACTTTGTGAAGGCTCTTTATCATTAAATAAGCCTTCCTTAAGTTTTTTTCACAAAAAGTACAGCACTTCAACTAGAGCAAGCATCCAAGCAGATTGAAACTCAATAGCCAAAGGAAGATGATCTCCTAACAATGTTTCCTTCCATGAAATCGAGGCTGGGAGGTATTGACAACATGGAAACTCTGCCCAAGCCCAAGCAGACTTGGCTAAGAGACAAAACTAGAACAAGCATTTTAGGGTTTTAGCTCACTAAAATTGGGGGCATCATATGTTAGTGAACTCCCAGGTATGTTAGCTTTATCCATAAGGAGACTTCCCATGAATCTGCTATTTGTTTATCTAATGCATGTTGCCGCCTTTCACACACCTGGGGGACGTGGCAGAAATCTTCAAGCCACTCAGTGTGTCCTTGGGGGCAAGTTTCGAGTCAAGGTAGTCACATTTTTCTTGACTCCTCCGTTTAGGCTCAACTCCTAACGAAGCCAAGGGAGGTAGACCCTATTAAGTTACTAAGGCTAATTACTCAAGTATGATGGTGTTAAATTGAATAGGTTGCTTAGGAGTTTGAAATTAACAATTAATAACCATAGATGACAAGATGAAAAATAAGCACAAGTAAGCACAATGATGACACACAATATATATATCGAAAGAAATAATCAAATAACCAGTGCCTTAAAATGGAGTCACATAATAATTAAATGTACTTGCATGTGCTTGGAGTGAATGTTTTGCAATTGTCTCTTGGTACGTTTTATGTTAATATGAAAAATAAGTGGATTAAATTAGGCGAAGGGGGACTCCAGATATACTCGAGGGGTACTTGGAGTATGTCCAAAAATAAAACCTTCACGGCTACCCGCAAAGAATGTGTGGGCTAAATGGAGTCTCTGAGACTGTGTTCATAATACACCCGCTAGGATGTAACAGAGATCGGCGTCTCAAGGTCACTGTCCAGTAGTTCCCACTTCCTTTGGGTATTTTTCCACCCCTTACGGTTTGTTTGAGGCGTTGGATTTTAGCCTAATGGTGGTTAATTAGGGAAAATGAAACCTAATTAATCTAGTCACTCACGTTGCTTTTGATGCAACTTGACTAATCGGACGAACTGCAGCCAAGACGCAGAGCATACACACCGGAGTCTTTGTAATTTTTAGTAAATTTTAAAGGATGGGTTTTTGTTAGAAAGAAAAAACCCTCCAGGAACCTCTTTTGGTCCAAGTGGACCTCAATCGGGGAATCAAGGAAGAGGTTGATTTTAAATGACTGCTTGCAGAAATTAACAGTGAATAGTGAAGCAACAAAAATAAAACAAACCATAGATTCTCTAATTAGTCCTACCACGCATCTCTTTCCCCTTTCGGGTCAATCGGGAAGTCATGGGGTAAGTATTAAAGTTACTTTGACCTTATAATATGGAAGATATGATAAAAGTAATCAAAGTACACTATTTTGCATAAATGAAACAAATTTAGAGTGAAAAAATAAGAAAATGCAAAAAAGAAAAAAAAAGACGTGAATCCCCCGAGGGGGGATGGGGAATGGGCTCGAAAGAGCCTATTCGGAATTATTTTTTATTACCAGCAGTTACAATATCAGCAAATTGATCTAATGCCTCTTGATTCTTATACAAAATCAAACCATATTTAATTAATAAATTATTAAAAAAAAATTAATAAATTAATTAAAAATTTCAGTAAAAAAGGGAGACCCTTGGGGGGATTCGGATGGCCCAAAAGTTACTTTCGAACAGCAGATCCTCCTCTTTTTTGTTATACCTGCTAAAAACTAGCAAGCTTATTAGACTGGAATATACCCAAAATCACTTTGAAAGTACCTTTGGGTCAACCTACTTTTAACAAAAAAAACTAAGTTAAAACGAATTAAAAAAGGTAAAAAAAGAACCAAGGAAAACAAGTTTTCCTTGGGATCTTGGCTTGATTTTTAGGTAGCCAATATGATGTGCACTGAATGCTGGATTTATCTTTTATAACAGAAAACAGAAATCTAATGCATGCAAACTACAAATTCTCTTTAAAATGCCATGCGAAAAAGACGATTTCCCTAAAGTTAGATCTAGAATACTTATGAAACCTTTTAAGAACAAGATCTAGATTATGAGATTTGAGAAGATAGATCTATGTTAAAATTTACTTTAAGATAATAGATCTAGACAATATCAAAGCTGTGAACAAAGTAACCAGGTAAAATTTTAATATTTAAGAGGAGAAAGAGAAGAAGGCAAGCTTGTAGCCTTGAAGATCAACCATGGAGCTTTTCGGTGGAATGTCAAGGGACTATGCCTTTGAGAAAGTTTTGGAGAAAGTGAGGAAGCAAACTAGATCAGCACCCTCTCCAAGCTAGGAACCTGCAACTAATCCAAAGGCTTACCAAGATGCTTGTGAGATCCGGTTAATACATAAACAGAGATATTAGAATAGCATGCATATAATTTTATAAAACATGTTAAATCTAGATCTCTAGGCATGCATAAAAGAAAAAGAGATAGCCAATAAACTTATTAACATATTCATTTCCTATGAAGATCATAATAAACTTATTATCAATCTTTTAGCAGTGGATCCACAATATCAAAATAAGCAAGTTATGAACACAGATATAGGTTACCTTAGTGAAACACGACAATGCTCATCCACACATAATAACATGACACCATCTTGCCTCCAAAGCTTTTCTTTATTTCAAATGAAAAATAGCAACAGCTTTTCAATCCAACTCTAACTAGCTTGGAAGAGGAAATCTGTGCTTTATTTATAATTAAAAATGGAACCCTAGCCCAGAGGGGGCGCAATTCCCAAGGAGAGAGAGATTGCAGTTGCATGAGGAGTCAAGCCAAGTTTGATCTGAGTCTATCTGAGCCTGATCTGAGTTTGACTGAGTGTAACTAGCAATCGGAGAGCTGATCGGACTGACACATCAACCGGTTAACTGAAACATCAACCAAATCACATCCAGATGGGCCCACACGTGTGGAGGAGAGAGAGAGGGC
The DNA here is from genome assembly GCA_001517045.1 of Pseudotsuga menziesii. Classification (NCBI taxonomy): domain Eukaryota; kingdom Viridiplantae; phylum Streptophyta; class Pinopsida; order Pinales; family Pinaceae; genus Pseudotsuga; species Pseudotsuga menziesii. Next base: position 75,690 of record LPNX010534386.1, on the reverse strand, counting down.
ACAATTCCCAAGAATGCATGCTGTAGTGCACTCCCTCTTCAGCCCAAATCAACTCCTTCTGTCAAGGAATGGCCAGCTCCAGTCAATCCAAAGCCGATGAGACTGATTTCAGTTAAATCAAAGCAAAATCCATTGATTTAGGAATTTGGATTTTCTCCATTATTTAATTAATTTATTAATTAAAATAATCAATATTTGATTTTTAGGGTTTTCTGACCTGAGTAATGGGAAAATCACTCAAAACTTAGAAAAAGTGGGTTTATGGGTTTACATGGTGCTCTGAGTTAGAAAATGAGCACCTCCATGACTAAAAATGATTTCTGAGCCCACTTTTATTACAGAAACAATTTTTCCATTTAGACTATTAAAAATAGCCTAAGTTTTGGAAAAATTAAACTTTAAAAAAACTTTAAAAAATTAAAAAAAATTAAAACCTAGGGAGACTTAAACATGTTCATAAGACTCGAGCATAATGCCTAGCATGTTTATACATTGACACATAGACTCTAATAACCTCAATTGGCCTAAATGCCAAACCAACCACCCCAACTTTGGAGGTATTGAGTGAAAAACTCAGTCGTTTATTCAACAACCAATAATAACCAAGGGAAAAAACACTCTGGGCATATCTGCTTGACAAATAAAGTCCAAGATACCGAGTCTTTTACAGACACGATCATGCTAGAACATTTTATTACAACTCCCCCACGGGGTATGAACATGTGATATAGTACAACAAGCACTTCCCAGAAGCAATTCTAAAGGTCTTCTGAAGTCTGAACAAATCATCTTTGTCCGCTTCACCAGGCTCACTTGATTAAAAACCACTAAATACAACTTAGATGGTAACAATACAAAATGCCCACATCTCTGGGTACATCATACCTTTAACTTAAGTGACAAAATCAGGGAGCTATCCCTCCCACTATATTCACCAAACCAAAAAGGACTTCTATATTGAGCTACAATCAACTATGTGAGCAAAGAACTACATGACAAGATTTAATCTTCTTCGGGCTGCCACTCTATTTCTTCAAATGTTGTCCACCGCTCAGTTGCTTCACTAGTCATCGTTGTTGTCCTTGCTGAGATTGCTATTTTTCCATTCATTGTCCAAGCCTTCCATGGGGGTTTCTGATTCTCAAGCTTTGAGCTACCACATGTACTGCAGGACCGCCATCCCCCTTCAAGATCTTCTTTACTACAATGCTATGAGCTCCAACTCCTCTCATCCAATCTCTCTTCCAAGTTCTCCACTATAGCTTCCAACCTTCATGCCTTCATGCTTCCTTTTCAAAGTTCTAAATCACATGCAACTGAACTGTTATCCATTGGAAGGCTGAGATGTTCATACAGAGAGAATTGTTCCATACTTTACACTCCATATTTTATCCCTTCATTATTTCTGTCCCTGCTAATCCAGAAGTCTGTATCTTTAATTAACCATGTATTCTCCCGAACCAGTGTGCACCCATCAGAGGGTGTCTTTGCATTCACTAGGTTGTAGAGTCTAGGTGTTGAAGAATACTTCAAAGTCTGTCCTTATCTATTTCTTTGATGCCCCTTGATCTTTGATTTTGGCGTTTCAAACTTTTTTCTATGATTAAAATTACTTTCATTTCCCTTATGAAATATTCATATAATTCCTGAATCCTCACTTTGGCCATTCTTCTCTGTAAAGATATCCTTTAAGGTTTCCGATTCCTGATTGTTGACCATGGGTTCAAGTTCCACAAGTCCTCCCAGAAATTTGCGCTTTTGCTTTTTTAAGTTCCCAAAAGAACTGATGGTGGGCCAGTTCTGAACAGAAGTAAGGTCTCTCCAACTAGTTGATGGTTTGTATTTCTCTCCAAGATTAAGGCCCATTGTCCCATTTATGTTTTGCAGCATCTCCACAATAATTCCCCCCCATGGCTAAGCTTGAACCCCGAGCAGTTCTGTCCTACAGGCCTTTGTCCATGCCGCTAGATCCCACGTATATTCTTGTTGTGCTCAGCCTCAGAAGGAATTTGTTTTTTGTTTTCTCTATTCCATTTCCTTCTACCTATTTGGCTGGGACCAAAATGGCTAAGAAATGATTGTAGCATTGATTGAAGGACCATTTTAGTTTAGGGTGATTCTTCCAATTAGTGGAAGCCATTTGAAGGTCCAACTTTCTAGCATGCTTCTCATCTTAGCCAACAATTCTGCCCAACTCTGCATTCTATAGAGTTTTTTCATAATAGGTATTTAAGAATCGGAGGTATGGTTGGAACAGTAGGCTTTGCAGCTTCATCACACCTCTGAATCTTCTAGAGACATTCAGTCGACTAGGAGGTCAACTAAGGAGTCAACTAGGAGACCGACTAAGGAGTCGACTAGGAGATCGACTGAATGGTCAACTTAGCATTCAACTAGTCAGGCAGTTCGAATAGAACTGTCAACTGGCGCATATAGAAAAGAAGAAACTAAGGAAGCTATTATGTGCCCTAGCCAATCTATGTGGAACTCATCTTCCTCACTTCAAGGGAGTTGATTACATCTTGGTGCTATATTAGATGGCCTGATGGGTTGATCAACAACAATAATGGTGAACAGATAGTGTATGTGTTGTGAATGGAAACCTTTTGGTTTCTCACACTTCTTTGTATGTTGAGATATGCTTGGTTGTGCAGAAGTGCTCTAATGGTGCCTTGGGCACCGCCTCTCTCTTGGAATACTAACTCTTTGATATACCTAATCCTCTAATTCTCCAACAGATATATGAAGGGAGCGATGCTATATCTAAGTTTAAAATCTTATGCCTTTGGATTCTTAATTTAGTATTGAAGAAGAAGATTTTCAATTCGTGGTCATCAAGTATTCTTCTTTGTTTCTCTAGTAGTGGTCTCCCTAAGATTTCGCCCATAAGGATGAACAGGTAGGGGGAGATCGGGTCACCTTGTCTTAAACCTCTCTAGGGGATGAACAATTTGGTTGGGGAGCTATTTACGATAAGGATGAGCAGGTAGGGGAAATCGGGTCACCTTGTCTTAAACTTGTCTTAAACCTCTCTAGAGGATGAACAATTTGGTTGGGGAGCTATTTATTAGAAACTATGAAATCTTCAAAGTATACAATTTTGTATCCACTTTATCTGTACTGGTTCAAAACTGAGTTCCTGAAGTAACCTTAGAAAAAAGGAGCAATTAATTTTGTCTAAAGCTTTGGAGAATGTTTAGCTTTATGATTATCACCGCATCTTTTAACTTTTTCTAGTTTTCATCGTATGAATTGCCTCCCGAGCTATAATCAAACTCTATAGAATTTTCCTTCTTACGGAGCCTCTTCACGTTCTTGGATAAGTAGGTGACGCAGATCTTTGAGCATACTAGCAATTATCTTGGAGATCAGTTTGAAGGTCATGCTGCAAAGTGAAATTGGCATGAAACCATCCAGGTTTTAGCCTCAACTTTTCTTGGAAATAAATTAGAAAGGTTTACGTTGGAGATTTTACCAGTTGCCTTGACATCCATGCTATTTTGAGAACTTATAGGAGATCATATTGATTGTGTCCCATAACTCCTACAAGAATTCTGTTGGAAATTTTACCCAATCCTTGGGTCTCATTTGTCTTGAGTTTTGATATGACCAAATTGAGTAAGAGGTTGTTGATTTTGTTATGCTTTGACTATTCTAGGAACATTCTCAAGGCCTTTCTAATGGCTTCTTCTATGTCAGTCGAGGGCTTTATTAGGAGGTGTTTAGAGTATCTACATGTTTTATCCTTAATCTCTTGTAGTGTATCCACCATTTCCTTAACTGTGGTTGTTATCTTGTTGATATCCCTTACATGATTAACCAAGGCTGAGCGCAGCACTTGGGATAAATCCAGTCTCTTTGGTGCCTTCAGGAAATAGAATGGTCTCTAGAATGGTAATCACTCCCACTCACCACTTGACCTAGCCCAATTGATATCTTCTTGTGCATGCTAATCTTCTTCATCTAACCTTTTCTCTTTGAAAGGAATATAGTTAACTTAATTGAACAGTAATGATGGGTGGAGTTGTTTTGGGCATGTGAAAACATGTATATGGTGGTTTTGGCACGGAGATGTTATACTTTTTTCCTATGGAAATATGGTTAATGGTTTCCTATTCTCAAAATTGGTGGTTTCTAGATTTGCAAAAGTTTACATCATTTGTTCTTGCACATCATTGTGACTTTTTCTAGATTTTGGATGATTCATTTTCCAATTGCAAAGGTTCTGGACAGTGTATAAAGGTTGATTCGCTTGACTTTTATGGATTAGGTAGATTCTATTTGTGACATTAAGGATGATAAATATCTCTGTATTTGACACTATCTATGACTTAGATGTATAAACATCAAATCATGTCTAGACTCTACACTCTTGATGTATAGTCTTTGATCAAGCACATCTGTAGAGTATGAATTATCTTAAGACAAAATTATTAACTTGAGTCATTTGTCCCTATGCCTAATCTGATCATGTATTCTCTTTCTTGCAGATTACAAAAAATGGGTGCTCTTGAGTGGAGTAAGGTTGTGCAGCAACATCAAGGATGGCGGCTTATCACATGTATTTGGCTACATGGAGGAGTGGTCCATCTACTTTCCAATATGCTAGGCCTTGTTTACATTGGAGTTCGCCTTGAACAAGAATTTGGTTTCTGTAAGTTACACAAAATATGCAGTTGTGTCCTTTGGATGATACTAATGAATTCCTGCATTATGAACGTCTGTTGCCAATTTACAATCTGCCAGTATTGTTGGTTTTGATTGTTCTGCAAGAAATTGTTGCTCTTACAATAAATATGTATGCATTATAGTTATTTTGTTTTGATTTTGGATTGTACTGGTGGCGGGCTCTTATTTGGTGATGACACATTATGCTAGCTAATTATATAGAGTAGTTATGCGTTCTTGTTTTATTGGTTGGTTTGCATTTAAGAAGTGAATGCCAGCATATTGCTAATTGTTGTCTATCTTCTGTTATAACAGTAAGGATTGGCATACTATACCTACTTTCTGGTTTTGGAGGCAGCTTGTTATCAGCTCTTTTTCTTCAGAATAGCATATCTGTTGGAGCATCAGGTGCTATTTTTGGGTTGCTAGGAGCTATGCTTTCAGAGCTTCTTACAAACTGGACGATTTATGCCAATAAGGTAGGCAGAAGGTTTTATCTTTTGTGGTTTTTCCGTAGAAGAATGTTTTAATTACCTTTCACTCTTAACATAAAACCTGACCTTAGAAAAACTGCGCCTAACCATATGACATTTGTCTCTGTAGTGTGCAGCATTATTGACGTTTATTTTCATCATTGTTACAAACTTGGCTGTTGGAGTACTACCGCATGTAAACAATTTTGCACATATTGGAGGATTTATTTCTGGATTCCTACTTGGGTTTGTGTTTCTAATACGCCCTCAGTTTGGATGGGTCAATCATAAGAAAATTCCCCCAGGATATGAGTTGGATGCATCTGTCAAATCTAAGCACAATGCATATCAATATGCATTGTGGCTTATCGCATTAATTCTGCTAATTGTTGGGTGAGTATAACTCTGATGCTACAATAATTATGGGATTTTTCATTTCTAGATTAACCCACATTCCAAACCGATAAGTCAGTTGTGTTCGATTTCCTTTTTTGCTTTTTGGGTGGGATGAGTTTGTAAGAGAGAAAGTGTTATTTTATTGGTCTCACGGTTTTATGGTTGTTGATTGCAACCCACTTTATCCTTTTCAATTTTTCATGAATTGCATACGCTCTAGTATGATTGCCTGATGGGACTTTCACGATTTGATGGCAAGTGATGGTTAACTTTTAATTGTTTCGCTTGTTTGTAAAGCATGTCTACTCTAGCATGTCTGATTGGAGTGTCTAGTGCTATTATGATCAGGAGCTATTAGGGAAAATCATTGCACAGGTTTGCACACTAGTGTTGGCAACTTGGCACTGCAAAGGAGAGTCCATAATATATTGTTCTACTTTTCCCAGTTTGCTAACTTCTTTTTATTGAGTGTTCAAAGCTGTCATAATAAAAGAACTAATTACAAATTGCTTAAATTTGTTTCTTTATAACATGCGTCTCCATTATATTATGATACCTCGGATGTACATGAAAAATTTTGCAGCTGGAATCTACCAATTCATACCTATCCAAGGCTTCCAACTTGTGAAAGAAAAGACTTAAATGGGTCAAATTAAAACTCCGTGCATTGCATCATTCTCTCTTGCCCCCGTTTAATTGGTGTGATGAGATTGAAACTCATTACTCCTGAGGTCTGTTGAAAGATTTCTCCATCTGATTCTTCACCAATAACTAGTATTTTTTATTTGTGGACTTATCTTCTGTTTTCCCACAAACTGGGAGATTACTTCACAAGGTTGCAAGTTTGAGCCTGCAATGCAGACAATTTTCACAGACTAACATTAGCTTCCCCCCGTCCAGTAGAGATACTCTTGTTAAGAAAGTGACAATGAGTAAAAATCCAATATACCTAGTCATAATAATTGTTTCCAGGTATATGATGGGGCTTTACATAATAATTATGTTTACAAATCTCAATCTTTGGTAGTTATATATCTACAAACATTTAGTCCATCAGGGCTGGTTGAGTAGTGGTCCTACAAACAGCAAGTGATCTATAGTTGGAAAGGTTGGTTCTAAATCTGTTTCTTATGATAAAAATTAGCAAGAAAAGCTATTGTGTAATGATTGAATAGGCTGGCCTGTCACAGATGTCAAATTGGGCACATTCTGTGGCAGAGCATATTGTGTCTTAGCTTACAGTAGTTTTTCGTTAATGTGAGATACTTTTGCAAGAAATGGCCTAGTTCAATGAACCGAGATACTTATTTCAAAATACTTATGTCCATTGTACAATGTCCTGGATGTATGATTGCTTAGCCATGTCTTCACTTTTAATAGGACAGGCCTGGTGTCTCTTCTTGGACTTGTAATGATAAACTGGAAACATGGATGCTGAGCTCATTCAAGTGGCCTTTATTTTGCAGATATACTGTTGGATTGGTTGTGCTCCTCCGTGGTGTAAATGCAAATGATCGCTGCAGTTGGTGCCATTATTTAAGTTGTGTACCAACTGGCAAGTGGAGTTGCAAAGACGAAGCAATTTCTTGTTTGGTAAGGAGATGCCAAAACTTCTAAAATGTTCTGTTAAATTTTTTTTAACCATCTGTCTGTTTATTACAATATATTAGTTGGTATTCTTACAGAGTCATAACTGTGCTTTGTTGCAGTCATCACAAAGTGACAGCAAATTGACATTGACGTGCCAAACTAGTGGCAAGACCAAGATCTATCCATTTGGTAATGTATCTGATGACAGAATACGAGAGCTTTGTTCCCAAGTCTGCAGTTAACATAGTACAGTTTCCTTCTGTTATTAATGGGTAGAAGCTTCTTTGCAGAAGTAAAAAACCATTATATAGAGGTGAGAATAAATCAGTTATGGAGCTGACAACAGGATGGTTGTAAGGCCATCTATGTCCTTTATTTTTATATCACCAGATCATCTCCGTGAAAGCTTTTAACCTCGAATTTTTGAGAACTGATAACTAGCTGCATCTTACTTTTTTCTGGTCTGGAATTTTTGCCACCAAAATTGCATCTAATCTTCTGATGTGACCCCTTTTCCACTTGTATCTTAACTTTGGGAAAACTTTGTATGGGGAAGAATTTGGTAGCCAAAGATAATGTTCAGCTAGTCATACATACGAAAGAAAAAGGTTACAGTGATTTAATAGTAGTGACTTTGAAGAGAGCCTTACCAGGCTGCACAATTACTGCATGGGGTCATTACAATAGTGAACTGATAACTAGCTGCATCTTACTTTTTTCTGGTCTGGAATTTTTGCCACCAAAATTGCATCTAATCTTCTGATGTGACCCCTTTTCCACTTGTATCTTAACTTTGGTAAAACTTTGTATGGGGAAGAATTTGGTAGCCAAAGATAATGTTCAGCTAGTCATACATACGAAAGAAAAAGGTTACAGTGATTTAATAGTAGTGACTTTGAAGAGAGCCTTACCAGGCTGCACAATTACTGCATGGGGTCATTACAATAGTATTGCCCGCTTGATATGAGCAACAATATCTTAAGATGTGCATATGTGATCCAGTGATCCTCTATTGAGGGCCAGATGCATTAAGCACTCCCTGTATTGCTGTCGATACTCCTTGTTCTTTGGTGTCCCATTGACCCTTTTTGGTCATATGTGAACATTAATATATTTTATTTTCATTTCAAAACAGTTGTTAGTCCTGTTTATTTCATGTGAAAAAATGTCAAATTTTGAGCATTCACTTTTGATGATGATGCAAGAACCAATAAATCTATTCACATTAACGAATATTTTCCAAATTTCTTGTTGAAATTCATTTCTAAATGAATTTATATGCTCTGGCTTCTCAAGTTGAAATGAAATTCTTTGTTAGTATCTTTTTGCAATCTCATTGTGCCAATTACACTCAGAAACGAGGTGAATTTTATATTGTCTATGGAAGAGATGTGTCACATTTGTGGGTGAAGTGAAGAAAACCTTGGAGAGCTCCATGGAGAATTGGTAACTTGCATGTTGAGTAGGAGGAGGCTACAAATGGAGATTTAACCTCTCAATGGTCTTGCTCACATGACAACAAACAAAACAACTCTACCATATCCTACCAATGATTAGTTTTCTAAACAATTAGTAAATAAAAACAATGAAAATGCATTCAGGTAAACAAGCAATTATTAGAGGGGAAAGAAAAAAAAATATTTGTATTATCATTGACAACATGCTATGAACAAAATGATATCTCCTCTTTGAGGAGTGTTGACGATGGCCTCAAATACTCTCTTGGAGGGGGTTAACTTCAACATGCTATGAACAAAATGACATCTTCTCTTTGAGTGTTGAAGATGACCTCCAATACTTTCTTAGAGGGGGTTAGTTTTGTATTATCACTGACAACATGCTATGAACAAAATGATAACTTCTCTTTGAGGAGTGTTGAAGATGGCCTCCAATACTCTCTTAGAGGGGATTTGTTTCAACATGCTATGGACAAAATGATATCTTTTCTTTGAGGAGTGTTGAAGATGGCCTCCAATGCTGTCTTAGAGGGGGTTCGTTTCAACATGCTATGAACAAAATGATATCACTGACAACATGCTCTCTTGGAGGGTGTTGGTTTTGTATTATCACTGACAACATGCTATGAACAAAATGATATCTTCTCTTTGAGTGTTGAATATGGCCTCCAATACTCTCTTGGATGGAGTTAGTTTCAACATGCTATGAACAAAATGATATCTTCTCTTTGAGGAGTGTTGAAGATGGCCTTCAATACTCTCTTGGAGGGGGTTTAGTTTTTCAAATAGAACTCTCTAATTTTGAAGCAATTTCAGCTACATTTCCTTTTATGAAATGGTCATTTGGAGGGGGAAACTAGGTAGCATAACACTAAGATGGATCTAGAAGAGGGTTGTTGCATGTGGGCATTGTTGTCCACCGATTGCACACTAGCAACAGAAACTTTCCGAAAGTTGTTTCCTCACTTAGGAAAGTGGAAGAGGCATGACCTTGGGGGCAAGCACAGAGCTAGGTACTACCACCTACTCCTAGCTCCTCCATTTAGGCTAACTCCTAACGAAGCCAAGGGGGGTAGTCCCTACAAAAGAGTTTCTATGGCTCTTAAGTTGTTAAAGTGTTTTTAATGGTTACAGATGTGGATGGGTGTTGTTTAGGAGTTTTTGTGATTAAATATGTTTGTTTATTATGAATTCGAAACATAAGACAAAGCAATCCACGTTGCTATCACAAGAATTAAAAGATAGACAATAATTCAAGACTTTATAAAATAAGGATGCATTCTCAGATAAAAAATTTAAATATGCCAAAGACAAGTGATCCAGATATAACAATCACGCATAGATTAATAAACCAGTGCCTTTATGGAGTTAAAGATCTGCAATGCTTTAAGAAATAACCAAGTCTTGAAATAAAGCTAGTGGATGTAATGTTGTGCAAGTGCTCTTGGTATATTTTAAGTGTTTTAAATGATCTTGCTTATGGTTTCAACGAAAGGTTTTCAATAGCCGAGAAAATGTTCCAAGTTAATATGTTGGAGACATGATGGCCCACCCAGTATCCCAGGATGGTATCGTGAAGATTGACCAACTAGCTGAGAAGCTTAGACAGCAGGGAGTTTTGGCACCTCTAGTAAGAAAAACTTATGAAACTTTCTACAACGACGGTGCGTTGGTTATGGGGTTAAGTTTTATTATGTTTTTCTTATGGGAAATTAGCAAGTTTGTTCACCTTTATGAGTACGAGCCCAACCCGAAAGTTAGCAGAGCATACTAGGTGAAGGATAATCAACAAAGTTAATTAATTATGGGAATGTGGGTTGCAAATTTTATTAAATGAATTAATAAAAACTCTCTGATAGAGAGCGCTCTTGACCTTGTCTTATGACAAAGGTTCAAGAGACTTAGCTAATCTAAATGCCTAATGCAAGGGAAATGCAAGTCTAACTATGCTCTCTGATAAAGAGTGCTCTTGACTTGGGTTACGACAAGTTCAAGAGACTTAGTTTAATTAATTGATTAAACTTAAGAAAAATAAACAGAGCTAAACTACCCAAGAGTCTCTTTTAGGATTTTTAGGCCCTAATCAGGAGAGCATGGGGGTAAATAAACAAAACAAAAGAAAAGCAACTCTCCGATAGAGAGCACTCTTGATCCACAAAGTGAGATTCAAGAGATTTTGATAATTTTTAGGGTTTTGCAATACTTTATCAAAAGGTAAACAAAACATTGCATTAGGTAAGTAAGGAAACTTTTTTATCTTTTCTATTTTATGCAAGATGAACTTTCAGAAATAAACTATCTAACTTCAATAAAAGAAACAAAACTTTAACAATTTGAAACTATTCTATCTTATTCTACCTTTAGCAAATTATTAAACAAATATGCAAGCATGAAAAGGGGACGATACAAGCTTCCCCCAAATGGGGGAAGAGGGGTGTGGGAGCTGTAATCCCACTTGCTCTTTATTAACTCTTTTACAATTTTTGATGTTTTTTGCCTCCTCTTGAATGAGCAAGGTGAGAAAGGGAAAGAGAGAAGAGGGAGGTGTTTTTGTTTTTTTTGCTCTTTGTTTATTCATTTGCTTGCTTATGGCCTTTGGGCTCTTTTTGACTTCCCTGAAAACAAGAGCTTTGAACACTAACTTGTTATAGGTTAGTCCAAAAATGAAACAAAACTAGATCTATAAACTAATTCTAAAAGAAACTAAACTTCTACAATGAAAACGGAGAAAAGCGAAGAGAAGAAGCTATGAAAAAGAGGGCTGCAAACAAGGGTGAAGAAGGCTGCAAACTAAAGTGAAAAAAGGCTGCAAAGTAGCAAAGAGGACAGCCAACAAGGGCATATGGTTTGGTGAAAAATAAGTAACTTAAGATCCAAACCTTGCCTAACCCAAAAATTTAGAAATTTTACTTCAAAGATGAATAAAAGTAGGGAGAAACCGATCAAACCTGTCGATCTTTAAAAGACACTTGGATCTCATACAGTAAGTAATTATTTGAAATTTTGCACTTGACCCCAAGAGAAGAAGATGCAACTGAGCTCAAACTTCTGCTTGGTAGGGTGAAATGATTTGCAAAACAAAAACTCATATACTTGCCAAACAAAAGATTAGATCATGTATTGTTCACGAATTGAAATAAAAAAGTAGCATGAAATATAACTGAATAAAACAATGCTCTTTTTCGATCTCTAAAAGTAAATCAATAAACATATAACTTGAAAAACTACAAATATCTGTTCTTATGTGCTTGCAAAAGTCCTCTAAAGCATAGATTCATAATCTCAAAATAACAAGAAAGAGAAAATTAAAATAACATCACCTCATCCATCAAGTACAATCATCTACAATGTCACACCACTTGAGCCTCCAAAGCCTTTATTTTTATTCCAATGGTTGCATGAAAGCAACAAGCATTTACAAAGTTTCACCAGAGTTTCTCTACAAAAATTATCCACCGTGATAGAGATGAAAGAGCCTCTATTTATACAAAGGGAGCAAGCTAAAACCCTAAAACCAAAAACCCTGACCTAACCCACTCGGCACATAACTAAGAGCCCAAACCTCAAAATAAGTGGGTGTGAGTGAGGGGTGGCCTCCACCTAGGCAAGGCGCCCCCACTCCAACCCTAAGCTCTGAAAACCAACCCCTGATGAAGCCACACGTGTGAAGACGCCTCCTTGAGGAGAGAGGGGCGTGAGCTTGCAGGAAGAGGTAGGCATGAGGTTTGGAGGAGCCAATACCTAGAGATCATCAATACAAGTCCCGGTTCAACCTCGATCAAATCATCAAGCCAATGAGCAAGATCCAAGTCACCCAAGCGTGGTCATCACTGAAGGAGGCAAATTGGCCAAGTGGATGAGGACTAAATGCTCACTGAATGCTGATTGAAGCCAAGTTTTGTTAACTCCAATCATCATTAATGCCCGATGCCATGTCATTCTGCATTTCATTTTTCTAAATTCGGATTAATTTGGAGAGATTTGGATTTTCTCCAAAATAATCATTTTTATTATTTAATCAATATTTTCCCCAAAACTGACATTTTTGAGAAAATATGAGTTATGTGGCTAAATGATGATCTGAAACTTGGAGCTAGCTGGCTGGCTGATCATGAATGATTTTTGGCTTAAGGTTAGAGCCTTCAATCACTGAATTTGGGTTTCGGATGACTGGCTTATTACAAATTGAATTTTTCCATTTAAATTATGGAAAAATTTAATTAAAAACTTAGGAAAAATTAAAAAATTAAAAATCTGACGCGTTCGATAAAAAAAAATTGGAATTTTTTCTGAGAGTCCTAGTGACTTAGGACATGACCATAGTCTATTCTAATAATGTCTAGTAGGTTTATACATACTCAGTTGGGCTCTAATAACCCCCTAAGGCCCAGAATTGAAAATCGGGCATTTCAGCTTTGGAGGAAGCAGGAGAAAACCTTGTCAATTATACTCGGCTATAGGCAAAGCATAATTGTCAAGGGAAAAAAACTCTCTGAAATACCTTAGTTGAAATTCTACGTCTTAGGATATCGAACTACTCAAAACACCCTACTAGCACATTTTATTACAAACCTCGCGGGGCCATGGTCATAATTATTCAAAACAAACACTGACTAGCCAAAACTGGCTAGGCACAAAAGCGGATCATCTGATACACTGGAAACAAACATTTGTCATGTTTGTCAACTGGCGGCTCCTCAACTAATCCAACTATGGTACAAAAAATTTGGCAACATCTGGCTCCAACTGTGGGACCGGTACTCGCTTGATCTATTGATCAAAGAGAGTGCCTAAGAATCCAAAAATATCTGGTACCTGCATGCAATCAAAAGTGTCTTAGTCCCATGTATATGATAAAAAATATGCCATGATGAAATACCAGAAAAATATTTTTTTCTTTTTCAAATCAAAGTACATGAAATAATTTTTTTTCTTTTTCAGCATATAAATGAAATATGATACAGATGCTAATATACAAAAGTTAAGATACAACATTCTACATGGATATGATACATAAAATATGATACAAAAATAAACTACATAAAAATACAACAAGGATGGGTTTAGAAAAGCCCTGGTATGACCCCTTGGTCATCTTGGAGGTTGTTTCGATAAAAGGGCTTCAAGTGTTGGCCATTCATGGGCAAGTTTAATGTTTCTCCATCCATGGTGTTAAGTAAAAAGGAATTTGTGCCAGCAATGTCGCGGATGATAAACGGGTCTTTCCAAAGGCTATCAAATTTTCCATGCTTCCCAAGCTTCTCCCTTCTCTTATCCCATAAGAGAGCAGTATCCCCTATTCGGAAAGATCCAACTCTCGAACTCCCTAACTGACTAACCAATGAACACCAGAACACTCTTTTTGTTGGTTTAGTTTGTGTGAATTATATTTTGGTATGAGATGTCATAATATTTCATCCAATGACCATATTCTTTGGAATATATTCTAGCATAATTATCAGTAAAGAGTAATATGGATCCATCTCAAATTGGAGTTAGAGAAAGGTTAATAAGGCTAGGAGAACAAACCTCATTTAATCTCCTCATAAATATTCTCACTACAATTTTAAAAATCTCATTGCATTGTGTTGGGCCGGAGAAAGTGCTTAAGGATAAATCCGACACGCAAGAGGCAAAATGGGTGTGCGACGGAGGAAAAGTAGAGGACAACTGCAACGAGGATAGTTTCGGCTAGGAAGGAAGATCTGAGTAGGTGGAAGAGGAAGGTAGAAGAGTTAAGGCAGAACAAGTACAAGATGATGGAATACTACAGAAGGACAAACCAACAGAAGATGAAGGACAATTTTGCAACTAGTTATGACTAGTATGGACGAGGTGAAGGATGTTTCCCGCAACTAGTTAAGGCTATGGTTAATGCATTACAGGACTTTCGCGGTTAGGTATGGGTTGGCATTTGTGTAACAGAGATATTTGGCAAGTTGTCTGAGTCTGTAATAACTGAGTTGTACTCGGTCGACCCTGCATGGTCTTGTAAATGATAAAAATAAGAAGAACTCGCTTTGTATAAGGGTTCAATAATTCACTTAGTTTGTTAAGTAAGTTAGATTTAGTAGAAGAAGAAGACTCAGAGAGGAGTTTGGTAGAAGTAGAAGCATGTTGAGCCGCATATCTTCAAGTTGAGTGCGTAGACCTCTAGTAGTAGAAGTAGTCTACAATTGAGTGTGCAGATAGTAAAGTATAAGAGTCGATCGAGACTGTGTGCGGATCAGTAGGAGTAGATAGAAGAATAACCCCAAGAGCATGAGAGCAAGAATATTGAGTCTATTGAGTCAGAAAGACATATCTTAAGAACAGTCTACAAATTGCGGTCAACAACAACACAATACCCTTGGTATTGGTGTCTTGTTGGTATAGTGAGGCTATTCCTTAGTGGCTCGGTACGAGCCACATGTGAGTGTTGGGGGACTGTTGGGCCAGGAAAAGTGCTTAAGGATGAATCCAACGCACAAACACAAAAGGAAAAGTGGGCACGCAACAGAGGAAAATCAGAGGACAGCTGCGACGAGGAAAACTGCGACGAGGAAGGAAGATCCAAGTCGGTGGAAGAGGCAGGTAGAAGAGTTAAGGAAGAACAAGCACAAGATGGTGGAATACTGTAGCAGGACAAACCAGCAGAATATGAAGGACAATTTTGCGGCTAGTTATGACTAGTACAAACTATTTGAAGGACGTTTCCCGTGGCTAGTTAAGGCTATGGTTAATGCATTACAGGACTTTCGCAGCTAGGTATGGGCCAACATTTGTGTAACAAATATATTTGGAAAGCCGTCTGAGTCTATAATAACTGATCCATACTCGGTCGACCCTGCGTGGTCTTGTAAATGCTATAAATAGGAAGAACCCACTTTGTATAAGGGTTTGGTAATTCACTCAGTTTGTTAAGTAAGTTAGAGTTAGCAGAAGAAGAAGACTCAGAGTGGAGTTTGGTAGAAGTAGAAGGCTATTGAGCCATGGATCTTGTAGTTGAGTGCATAGACTGCTAGTAGTAGAAGTAATCTATAGCTGAGTGCACATATAGTAAAGTAGAAGGGTCGATCTAGGCTGTGTGCGGATCGGTAGGAGTAGATAGAAGAATAAACTAGAGAGCATGAGAGAAAGAATATTGAGTCAGAAAGACATATCTTAAGAACAGTCTGCAGATTGCAGACTGCAAGGTGCTATACACAATTCTCATGCCAGATGAAGAGCACCTTGGTGGTTTTTCTCGGATGGGTTTCCACGTTATTTCTTGTGTCACATGGATGAATGTTGTTGAATGGTGAATGTTTATGTGAATATTTGCTTACCTTGCATTGTTACAGTTACTGTCGAATGTATGTCACAATCTTATTAATCATCGAATGAATGACTATTTAAAGCATTATTGGAGTGTTATGTATGAGTTCACACTTAAACTGCTAAGTAAAATATAGTCGCGTTTTGTCTGTCAAATATAAGGAATCAGCTGCGTCGCACAGTTGCACCAGTTGTTACGGTTTTAGGACAGGGTCGTGTCACGCACGCACTGACATACAGTTGTGCCCCTATCGCACAGTAGCAGACTCCATCCTCCTATCCTTTTCAAGCGCCTTAGCCATGCGCCAAGGGACTATATTCCCTCGCCAACTACGGAAACATGGTTATGGAAGTTACCCATTAAGATATCTCGGGTGAGACTGCGTTTGCCTCGCGGGCGTTGCCGACTGATCTTGCTTTGTCGAGCCGATATCTTTTGGTGTCTTGTTGGTATTGTGTTGTTGTTGAATCGTGGGTAGAGACAGGAAGGAGAAAGAGGCCAAAAAATGGTTCCATCGCTGGGACTGTTAATCATTTGAGTCGAGGGAAATGTTGTGGCATCCGACAATGAACACGATAGAGGACTGGCTGGAGTCTAAGACGCTAGCATTCACGCAAAAAGAGAGCGCAGGATCACAGCCAAGGGCATAAGAGTGGGTGGACAAGGACATATATTATGATATTCAATATATGTTTTTTGTAGAGTTTTCCATTGTGCTGCACGAGTGGTTGTCAAGATTGGCAAGGAGGTAGAAAAATTTCCAGAGAAGAGAAGTCGTCGAATGGAGTGATCAGTTTGTTTGCGAGGTAATAAGTGTAAGTAAAGCCATCTTGGCAAGCTATTGATTTTTGGGTTAACAGTATTTTGCAAGGATATATTACTGAGTTTGCAGTAGAGGCTATAACCTCATATAGTGAGGCTAAAAAAAAAAATTTCCAAGGACCCCAAAGAAGATATTTGTTATCTATCAGTACATCGATCAAGATGCTTATTTATTAGAAGGGTATCTTGCAGTTGAGTAGTTGAGTCGCATACCCAGGAGGAAGGCTATGTCACGGATGACTTATCAAGAAAATGGGAAATGCAAATTTGAGATGTTCCCAAGAAGTACTGAACCTGAACTAGAAGTTGGATTCCTAAGGATTTGAAGGAGATTTAGATCAGGGAAAAGAAGGAAGACAGAGGAAGGTCGACGAGCTCCTAGTCTGTTCAAGGAAAGTGAGCACAAACTTCAGTCGCAACTGGATGAAGGATCTTGTGACAAAGAGGAGGACTTTAGCCCGATTTTGAAAGAACTAGAAGACTCTGAAGAGTCTGTGGAGACACCAAGGTCAGGATGCAACTAAATCACACTGGGAGTACCTCTAGAGGTAAGGTCTAGAGCCTCATCTCCTAAAAGAACTATTAATACTGATAGTGCTAGTACTCCAACTAGCGTGCAAGAGGGTACACCTCCATTGAATTATTTTCCAACAAACATCGACTCCAACTCAATGGTTGGGGCAGATATTTAGTTAGCCACATTCAATGGGAATGGAGCAGAGGATCCAGAGCAACATTGGTTCCTTTATGAAGCTGTTTGGATGGTTCGCTTAGTTCATAACGCCGACATAAGAAATGCGCAGATGATCACAACTCTGAGGGGCCGTGTGTTGGATTGGTTTATGAATTTCTGGTTGTGATCATAAACCAATAAGACAGATCAGAAATCAAAACCCGAAAAGACAGATCAGAAATCAGAAGACAAGCCCCCAGAAGAGCTCAATCAAGAAGAAGATAAACAAGAAGAGGACTCTAGTAAAGGTATGGACTTTTGTGATTATAATGATAGCTTGTGTGATGAAATTGAGAAGGTTCTTGCAGAAGATGATGAAGGGCTATCAAAGAATGCACATGAGATACATCTCACGTTGCTAAATATTGATCTCAGAGCCAATTGGTTCCTAAGCACAGTAAATCTGAACCAGAGTGACTTCACAAAGTTCAAAAAGAAAATCTTGGACTCCTTGAATGAATATCAGCAGAAGACCATGTCAATGAAAGTGTTGCTTCTAAAGCTCAAATACAAGGACAAAGAATTGCGAGATCAAATGAAAGACAAGAATGTTGAAGTTAAACAATTAAAGCCTGAATTGATCAGTCAAAAGGAAGAATTAGAAAAGCCTGCTCAAGAGCTTGAAGAAACTAGAGAGGTCAATCATGATATGAAGACTCAGCTGGAGGAAACCAAGAGGACAGAAGAAATCCTGAAGATTCAGCTGGAAGAAAAGGAGGAGATAGTCCAGAAGTTGGAAATGGAGGTAGTTGGTCTCAGGAAGAAAGGTAAGAAGAACGAATCCTTGGTCAAGTTCCAGGATAGTTCAATTGTCCTAGATAAGATCTTATATTGCCAAAGATCTCCACTCAACAAAACTGGTCTTGGTTACAAGAAGAACAAAGAAAAATATGAAGATGACTCTTGGTTTCCGAAGACTCCAGAAGCAGGTCCATTAACGTCCGCACATGACAACAAGGATTTTGGAAGTTCAAAGATGAAACAAGGAGTTAGGTCTATTACTCAAAGCAACTTCAACTCCAAGACCCAGGTATGAAAGTGGCTTCAATGGTTATTGTTATTTGTGTTCTAACTTTGGTCATAAGGCTATGTATTGTAGTTTCTTTGGAAGAAGAAGGGCTGGAAGCCCCGATGACTCAGTTAGATGTTGGACATGAAATCAAATCGGACATGTTGCTGCCACATGTCACACATTGAGATGCTACACCTGCAGTGGGTTTGGACACAAAGCCCATGAATGTGCCAGTCAAAGAAGTCAACCAAGAAGGAGTACTCCATACACATCAGCAAGAATATTTGAAGATCAGAAGACAAATGTCTATAGTCAGGGACACTCTCAAGCATGGAGAAATGAAGTTGATCAAAGAAGTGTTGGAAGCTCCAACAGAGCAGTCAGATGTTGGTCATGCAACAATGTTGGTCACATTGTTGCACATTGTTGTACGATGAGGTGTTATAGCTGCAGTATCCTTGGGCACAAAGCTCAAGATTGTTGGAGTACATGGAAACAATCCTTGAGAAGTTACCTAGACAACTCATCAAGGAAAGCCAGTACAAATGAAGGAACAAATGCTCGAAGGACAGATGTCAAGAAGCAAGTATGGATGAGGAAGACAGAGCAGTTGCAGATAGGAGAGGTTGATCAGAGCAGGGAGGATGGCTGCCATATGGCAAGCCAAGTGTAAGGTCTCTCAAAGACTTTAACACACCTTGAGTTCATGAGGCTAGAGAATGAACTCAAAGGAGAAAGGATGGTTACTCCAGGCATACAGACAGGTCCTAGGATCGTGTATATTGACAGGGGGAGCAAATACCAGTGAGTAGTGATCAGATATTTCAGACACAGGTATGTGGACACCCTTTTCCATTGATGCCAAAGGGGGAGAGATGAAGACAAAAGGGGAGCATGAGTTGTTGTCATCAATGACAAAGGGGGATATTGTTGATGGAATTGTCATTGATGCCAACATGGAATTGCAGTGGCCCCACGGGATGTCATTGATGC